>CM031611.1:84562426-84564926 GCA_018398815.1 Conus ventricosus | reverse complement strand
GTGTGTGTGTGTGTGTGTGTGTGTGTGTGTGTGTGTGTGTGGTGTGTGTGTGTGTGTGTGTGTGTGTGTGTGTGTGTGTGTGCGTGCGTGTGCGCGCACGCACTCATTTGTTTGTGTATCTTCTTTGTAAATCTTTGCAGAGAATGCTTTCATGGTATCTATTCCATGAATGAGTTTTCAACTTTAAAGTTAATCAAATTCAGGATTAACATTCAAATACAGCTACAATGACAAGGCAGTTGGGATTACCAGCCCAGGAGACTGTCCATAGTTGTTGCTTGTTTCTTTCCTTCTTCCCACATTCACTTGTAGCCGTCTGAAACAAGAGATTGAGAACTGTATAATGTAACAAATATCAAAATCAGATGTGGATTATGGTAAAGTGTGTGGAGTTTAATAATAATCAGTTACAGGTCTCAATTTTAAAAAGAATTTTTTTTCCTGACCTTTCAAAGATTAGACGCACTACTGATGTAATCCATAATGTAAGATAATATAAAGTCTTCATATTCATTTCTTAACAAACATGTATTGTAAGCTAAAATAATATTTTAGAAAGAAAAGTATTCTCATCAAAGACAGATTTCCTGATTACATGGACAGAGCTTTGGATGCTATTGGCTGCAACAACAACACATCTAAATTGATTCTTTTTTTTATCCATGGCGAACGGAAACCAAAGTCATGTATGGAAAGGTCACATAAACTGCTAAAGGACATTTCACGGAAATATTGTTTCTTAAGATTGTACAAAATTAAAAGACATCCAATTCAGATAGTGGCATCTAGCTGCCAAGTGAGGCAACGTTCCTTAATTTTCGTTGTCCTCAGTGTTGTGTATCTTGCCTGAAGGGTCACTTAGGAGGTCGAAACGCGTCGTGTTTTGTCTTGTGATTCGTTTGCCTACTTTTTTTTTTGCGGTGCATTATCGATACCTTTTCAAATGTGTTCAGAGAGCTACAGTTCTTGATGTTGTCTAGTTTTGTTCTGTGGCTTTGTCTTACACTGTACGGAACAATTGTAATCAATATTCGACCACTCGCCATCCAGGCCAAAGCGCAAACATCATCTGATCCTTGAAACCTACCCAGCATCTTACAGCCGTGGAGCAGACATTGGCCAGGGTTTATTGTCCTCGTGTCAGACGATTTCTCTGTTAGTCCGCCACCAGAGTCATCAGCACTAAACAGCCAACCGCCAGAGGGAGATACACATCGTGCGCAATGGGCCTCTGGTCTTAATGGGCTGGACAAGGCAATGGAGGCAGGGGGTGTCCTGTCCGATATATTATATATATAATATATATATAATATATATATATATATAATATATATATATATATATATATATATGGTGATGATAGGCGCTGGCCCATTCTGATGACGATTGCTCCATTCCCCAGACGAGAGACTGGAAAGTAGTGACGTTTCTTGTGCGGTCGTATTATAACTCATAGGTCTAGGCCCCCCCCCCCCCACCTACCCTCCAAACCCAATCTACCTCTCTCTCTCTCTCTCTGTCTGTCTGTCTGTCTGTCTGTCTCTCTCCCTCTCTCTGTGTGTGTCTTTGTCTGTCTGTCTTTGTCTGTCTCTCTCTCTCTCTCTCTCTGTCTCTCTCTCTGTCTGTCTGTCTGTCTGTCTGTCTGTCTCTGTCTCTCTCTCTCTCTCTCTCTCTCTCTCTCTCTCTTGGTCCCCTCCCCACTCCCCCAAACATACATGCACGCACAAACACATGCGCACTCCGACATTATCCCCCATGTATATATGTATATATATATATATATACATACATATATATATATATATATATATATATATATATATATATATATATATATATATATATATATATATATATATATATTATATATATCCTGAGGAGAGCGAGAGGTTCGAAACAAGCTTGTTGATTTTAACACTTCATTTTTAAAAAATATTCTTAACAGATATTGCTCCCCAAGGGGTTGAGCACCTTCCGATTTTTAAAGAACACTTATATATATATATATATATATATATATATATATATATATATATATATATATATATATATATATATATAGATGAATATAATTAGAAAGCCTAAAATGACTTTAAAAGTGCTCGACCCCTGATGACAGCGCAACACGCTCGAAACAAATTTGTAGAGTGAGTTTTAGCATTCCTTTTTTAATATTATTATATATATATATATATATATATATATATATATATATATATATATATATATATATATAGTTAAAATAAGGTATTAAAAGGAATCTACAAATTTGTTTCGAACGCCTTGCGCTGTCATCAGGATGGCTTTTGGTTTGCCCACCGCCGATGTTATATAGCGTGTGGGCTCACGTTTGCGGTTGTTTGCACGTGCGGGTTGGCTGCACGTGTTTTTTGGGGCTTTCAGGTTTTTGTTTTGAGCGTGTTCACTAACAACGATTTCCATTTATGCCTGCAGTTGTTTACTATTTCTGTTTTAGTGTTTAAAGTTGCTAAGTGTGGTT
>CM031611.1:84544926-84547426 GCA_018398815.1 Conus ventricosus | reverse complement strand
TTGTCCAATTTTTCTTTCTCACAGAGAGCATCTTGTCTGGGATCCATATTAAGCTGATAGACGACTTAGAGTCTGTCAGGTTTGTGTGAGCAGATGCAAATCCTAGAGCAAATGCTTAAAACGTTCCCATACCCCGTTGGCATAACAGGAAGTTGACTGTGAGAGATGTACCGTATTCATGGCATGGCATCATCTAAGGCGAAGCCCACCCATCTCCTTCAGCCACTTTTCACTTTTCCTGAACTGAAGCAGGTACCCACTTACTGCTGAGTGGATGAAGAGGGTTTTCACACCAGCACCACCACCCCCTCCCACGCCCACTATAAAAAAATCTTACTCCACAAGTGGTTTGAACTCATGATTGTAAGATCTGCAGGCAAGCATTCCAACCATTGGACCACAGGGACCAAGCCTAGACTACCTACATTTACAGGTATACTAAAATACAGAAACACCACATTGAAGCACATTCACCTGACAGAAATGTGTTATCATGACATTATGGAAAAAAGTGACCTTATGCATTACGTATGGATTAAACAGTTGTTGTGCATACTGTCAATCGCACACTTTATACAAAATCTCCCAAGCATGAATGTTCTCTATTTCCATGCGGATCTATGGCACAAATCTGAATTGAAGGGAGAATCGGGGATACCTTCAGCATGATTTCTTAACAAAACCAAACACAGAAATGCCACTGACTTGTGACAAAACTTAGTTGAATGATGGGAGGTGCGGATGGACGAAGCCATTAACAGACCTATTCCAAAAACAGTTCAATGATAACCAACAAACTGCTTCTTCTGATTTCCAGTCCACGGGAACGTCGCTCAAGCATATGAAGAGTGTTTGTACCCTGATATGTGACTGGGCTGGCTGTTTATGGACTTCGTGAACCCAGTGCCTTTGCAGCAATGTGGCTGGCTGGCTGTTTATGGCTTTTAGTCAACCCAGCACCTGTGCAGCAAACAAAGTGGGTTGGGTTCCAAGCAGAGAACGTGGGATAACACGAATAAAGCAAAGATTGCGAATCGATCTATGCTCACACACACACACACACACACACACACACACACACACACACACACACACACACACACACGCACACGCACACGCGCACACACACACACACACACACACACGCGCGCGCGCGCACACACAGACACACACACACACACACACACACACACACACACACACACACACACACACACACACACACACACACACACACACACACACAAACACACACACGCACGCACGGACGCACGCACGCACGCACATACATACACATATGCGTGCACTCTCACGTGTGTTAGGTGCGTCAATGTCAGTCAGACATGACAAACGTCCAATAAAGCATGGGAGAAGTTCAGTTGCATCGTTTACAATGATTACAATGCTTTAGAGCTGTATGTTTGTTTATCAGGTGTATGCGATAGACTGTGTGATCTAATCGTGTGTTTGTTTATCAGGTGTATGAGGTAGACTGTGTGATCTAGTCGCATAAAGTTGGCAAAAACTGGAGACTCACAGACCCCAGAGAATGTAAATATGCGGGTTCACGACCACCCATCTTATTTTGCACGAAAACCCCCCTTTTCACATACTAATCACGTCCATCACATATCAGCTTTGGTCAAAATTAACACCCGTTTCACAAAAAAATTAACATGCCAAAACCTCTAAAATTGACGTAATTAGCAAATTAAAACGGGGGTTTCCGTGCAGAATAATATGGGTGATCGCGAACCCGCATATTTACATTCTCTCCCAGGACATAAAAATTAAGGGCTTACAGTATGCTCTTCTACTTCTAACACTATTAATAAATTAGAACAAACAACTAGTCTTCCATCTTGATTAGTTATTTTTATATTTAATGAGTTTATGTCTAGGTTAATTAATTCTTTAAATTGACTGTCTCCACCAAACCTGTATAGCTGATAATCGCAAAACCCTGCCTTAATTTCTGGCAGTGCTCGTAGAATTGTAGAGGGCTGCCCATAAATAAATTACGGTCTGTTTTTAACTCTTCTAAATAGACATACAACATGGGGTACGTACATATGTGTTTTAATATGATATGTTTCACCACTATCATAAAAGCCTAAAATTCGAGCAAGCCCTCTAGGAAAAACGTACTCCCTTTCTTTAAGTTCTGGAAAATTCATAGTAATTATAAGATTTGCCTCATTAATTTTTAACTGAATGTTAAAATTGCTAAATACTTCTCTTAAAGAACAAAAGTTGTAGTAGCCATCGGGTATTTTTAAATGTTTTAATAGATTGCCTTGTTCGTCCTTAACATCCACCCAGTTATTCTTAGCTTTTTCAGATATGTTAACCCATTTTACTTTAAAACCAATTTCTTTAAGGGCAATCCTATAATTACCGCGCCTATTGTTAATTGGGTGCGTTAAGAACACACTTTGTTTTGTTGGTTTATATAGACGCATCTTTTTTTTTTATGAACTTAATTTAAAAACTACTTTAA
>CM031611.1:84533691-84543926 GCA_018398815.1 Conus ventricosus | reverse complement strand
TGATGTGCATGGTGTGTCCAAGGAGTTTCTACACAGTGTCCGACATTGATAGCTGACTTTTGATGTCCTTGTTGGGTTCCTGAGTTATGGACTAAAAAAGCATCATAAACTATTGTGCAGGAGTTCCTGAATCCTCTGTCACTGTCTGTCTGTGTGTTTGCTGTCTGTCTGTCTGTCTGTCTGTTGTCTGTCTGTCTGTCTGTCTGTCTGTCCGTCTCTCTCTCTCTCTCTCTCTCTCTCTCTCTCTCTCTCTCTCTCTCTCTCTGCGACACAAATTTCCATAATGATATACCCAACCTAACAGGTGCAAGCAACAAAAGTTATAGAATATAGAGTGTTCATTACATTCATCATTGTTACCAAGATATTACTGTATAAAGTGTCACTGCCAGAAAATGAAAGGTATTGAGTTCCCTTGAATAATCAACTATGTAGACAGAAAGACGGAAAAAAAGTCATACATTTTCGTATCAGTACACACAGTTGACTCCGACCAATGCAAACACGAGAAAACAGGCGGACGTTTCATCTCCTATGCATATTGTGATAATATATTCATGGAACTTGGTATATCTTTGTCGCAATGTTTCTAGGTCTCGACAAAACCGTCTGACTGTGTAAGTATACTCTCAGTATACTTGTGTTTCATATTTCCCGTGTGGTAGCGATTTCTTTGCCTAACGTCAATTGCAGAAAATTGCATTAAAGAACAAGACATCCAATTCACACCTTTCTTTCTCTCTCTGTGTCTCTGTCTCTGTCTCTCTCTACTCACTCTCTCTCTCTCCCCGTATGTGTGTTAGTGTTAGTGTGTGTGTGTGTGTGCGTGCGTGCGTGCGAGCGTATGTGTGTGTGTGTGTGTGTGTGTTATAGAGAGTCTAATTGTGCGTGCGTGCGTGCGTGCGTGCGCGCGCGCGTGTGTGTGTGTGTGTGTGTGTGTGTGTGTGTGTGTGTGTGTGTGTGTGTGTGTGTGTGTGTGGTGTGTGCACACGTGCACACGCGCTTGCAAACACACTCGCGCATCTATGTGTTTTACTTCTTTGCAGATATTTGCAGTGTATGCTTACGTGCATTCTAATCACTGATTGATTTCTTTTCAACTTTTGATTTATTTACATTTAGGATCAGCTTTCACATCCAGCCACGACGATAAGGCACACATGGATCATCAACCAGAAGAGTTGGGGGGTGGAGGACCCACCTTAACACTGCACAGCACAGCACCGCCAGAATGACAGCACATTGAGATAGACAACACACGCAGATTCAAGTTTGGCACAATGGCTATCTTACAGCGAGTGGAGCTGTTTTTTTCAAGCATAAAGACTTACCTTTTGTTGATAAGAGAATGAACTCAAGTGAAGATAGTTTTTCTGATCTAGACGTTTGTCTGGCTGCGGAGAGAGTGTGTGGCAAGGAAACAGTGTATGGTGCTCAGTGCATCAAAGGTCTCTGGAGGATCTACCCTTGACTCGAGCTGCTAGGACTCAACTTTTGATTGAGGGGATTGTTATAAATGGATGTACTGTGTCCCTTTTTGACAAGAATCCATTCATTTTGAGAGGGAGCGATGGTGTTGAAGTTCCCGTTACAAAACTGTTTATTTCAGATCTTCCAGTCTCAGTATCGAACGACGATATAGAGAGTGCCCTTGTCAGACTGGGATGTGTTCTCAGATCTTCTCTCCTAATGGAGAAGATCAGGGACAGGGACGGAAAGCTAACCCGTTTTGTTACAGGTCGACGCTTTGTGTTCATAAACCTTCCATTAGTTCCACTGGACAGGTTTGTAAAGGTGGGTAGTTTCACTGCTCGCCTCTACCACAAGGAGCAGCCCAAGGTGTCCCGGAGCCCAGTGTGCTCTAACTGCCTGCAGTCAGGACATCACCGACACCAGTGTCAAAATCTGGTGACTTGCAGGGTCTGCCTGCAGAGTGGCCACAAGCGTGGTGATCCGGCCTGTGGAACTTTCCCTGACCCTCAGGTGAGTGGACCTATCTCTGAATCAGAGGCATGTGCTCAGATTGAGCATACAGAAAAGGTAAGGCTCACGGATGAGAACCAGCAGTCAGGAGACGAACAGGTAGGGGCAAATTTGTTTGAGGATGGGGAAGATGTTTTTGAAGACTCTCTAACAGATGTGGTTCCCGAAATTCAGACTGATAAAATTGACAAGGGCAAAGATTCGTCTACACCATCGCCGCGGAAAAATATCCGGCAATACGGTGCGCGTGGGAAGGACCAGCGTTCACGCAGCACCGGTGGCAAGCGACAGAGGTCAGGTGACGAGGATTCACTTCGCCAGCAGCGTGACGGGCCAAAGGCTAAAATGCTTACCTGTTCGCGGCCCTCACCTGACCGCTCCGTGTCAAGTGGGCAAAGTAAAGGTGGGGGAGGTGGGGGGTGAATCTTCACCGGCGAGTGTGACGGTTTGACCTGACGGAGACGGCCTATGCGCGTTACACGGATTTTGTTTACGGGATTGCGTTTGGATTTGAAAACGGCTTGGATTACGGACTTTCCTTATGGCTTCTGATTCTGGATTGACAGTTTTTCATTAAATTCACGGGGTTTGCGCTCGTGTTGGAAAAGAAAATCAATATTTAAACACTTGAAAGAGAAAAAATATGATGTAATTTGCTTGCAAGAAACACATATCACTGATGATGTTTATGGGCAATGGAAAAAGAATGGGGCAAAGGTGCACTATTATATAATAGTTATACTTCACACAGTTGTGGTCAAGTTGTTTTATTTCGGCACAATGTGGTTGATAATTACAAGATAGTATACAATTCAAGACGGATTTTGGCCATTGAAATAGAAATACAGCATAAAAAAGTGGTCATTGTGAATGTATATGCTCCAAATAATGACAATGAAAAGAATACTTTCTTTGATGAACTGGGAGATGTTATCTCTAACGTTCAGTCAGAGCACTTGTTGATTGGGGGGGATTTCAACTGCGTATTGGATAACGATTTAGATATCACCTCTGGAGAAAAACATGCAGAGGGCACAGTAAAGAAATTCAATGATTAATAAAAACCCATGACCTGTATGATACCTGGAGACTGTTTCATCCAGATGAAAAGGAATTTACATGGCATAAAACTTCTCCTTTTTATTGCACGTAGATTGGATTATTTCATATCCAATGATAATTTGTTTGACAAAACAATAGACTGTAATATTCATTCTATCCCTTTTACAGATCACAGAGGTTGCTCCATCAAATTGAAATTCTCAAGCTTTGAGAGGGGACCTGGGCTGTGGAAGTTTAATAACTCATTGTTGAATGACTTAAACTATGTCACACAGATGATATAGTTTGATAGATGATTATGTTTCTCGTATGGATGAAAACATCGATTTTCAAATGGAATGGGAAATCCTAAAAATGACGATTAAGAGTTTTTACAATAATCTATGCTAAAGGAAAGAGCATCAACAGAAGAAATAAGTTAGTAGAAATACAAGGTAAGTTAAATGACATAGATATTAAGATTGCAAAAATCCCTAATGATATTCATTATCAAAAATCAGCGACAGCACTTAATGCAAGAATTAGAATTATTGGAAACTTATAAAGCACGTGCAGCACAGGTAAGATCTAGAATGAAATGGATTGAAGAGGGAGAAAAGAATACAAAATATTTTCTAAACTTGGAAAAATCAAGAGCAAATTCAAAGATAATAGAAGAACTTCGTGATGAAAATGGTAGATCAGTTACACAACAGTCAGAAATAATGAAAATGCAGCGAGACTATTATTCGAAGTTGTACAAGAAAAGGTAAGAGCAGGAAATATGGAACAATGGTAGATAACTTTATATCTGATACTTCAGTGCCACAGCTTTCTGACTCTCAGAAGGATAGTTGTGAAGGCAACTTAACAGAGAATGAACTGCTGACAGCTCTTAAAGCCCTCAAAAATGGTTCTTCACCAGGAAGTGATGGGCTTACAACAGAATTTTTGAAAGTATTTTGGTGTCATATAAAAAGTTTGTTAACATCATCACTTAACTCTGCATTTGAAAAAGGGACACTTTCTCCTTCTCAGAGAAAAGCAGTCATTACGTTAATTCACAAAGGCAAAGATCTACCTAGAAATGTTTTAAAAACTGGAGACCAATTTCGTTAACGAATAGCGATTATAAGCTTTTGTCTAAATGTTTGGCAAATCGTTTATGTCAAGTAATTAGAGATTTAGTAAGTGAAGATCAGGTTGGGTATTTAAAGGGACGTCGAGTAGCGACACTACTGAGACTAATTGATGATATTATTGATCATCTAAATGTAGAAAATATTCCTGGTTTGCTTTTAAGTATTGATTATACACAAGCTTTTGATAGTATATCAAAAGACTTCATGTTAACAGCTCTCAAAAGTATGGGTTTGGGGAAGAATTCATTAGATGGTTTCAAGTATTAATCGCTGATACTTGTAGTTGTGTTTTGTATGGTGGCTGGACATCAGAGTATTTTGCGGTTGAAACAGGAATCGACAAGGATGTCCTTTTTCTCCCTTAGTATTTGTGTTGGCTATAGAATTGCTAGCAATAAAGATTAAAAGACTGTAGAAACATTAGAGGAATTGATTTAGGGGGTTCAAGAGATACGCTTCTTAATGTAAGCAAAATTGCGCTTTATAGCAGATGATGTTACTTTATTTTTGACAGATCGCATGACATGATGCAGGCATTATATATACTCAATGATTTTTCTTTGTTTTCTGGTTTGGTTATAAATAGAAATAAATCAGCAGCTATGTGGCTAGGTAGTAGAAAACATAGTGCAGACAGCTTTTATGGCTTTACGTGGAAAAATAAACTAAAGATTCTGGGTATTTATTATGAGAATGATAAATCGGCATCTTTAGTTGAGGATAATTGGTTGCAAAGAATAGAAACTATTCAGAGAATTATTCACTCCTGGGAAAAAAGAGATCTTAGTGTAATGGGTAAAATACATATTATTAAAACATTTCTTATTTCACAAATGGTCTATGTTATGCAAACATTTGTGATTCCAGACAAGATCTTATCAGATATAAATCGCATGCTTTTTAGATTTCTCTGGCGTAAAAAACATTGCAATCGAAAGGCATTTGAAAAAGTTAAAAGAAGCATAATGTGCAGTGAATATGAAAAGGAGGATTGAAAATGATAAATTTAAGACAGATGCAATCTGCTTTTCTCTGTCATGGGTTGTAAAAATTTGTAAGGCCACAAACAATGAAAGATGGACTATAATTCCGAGAAAATATTTCTACCCTTTGGGTGAGAATGTCATGTGTTTTTATGCAAATACTAAAAGCGCACTTTTCAAAGGTTTAGACAAGATACATTCACATTTTTGGAAAATTACTCTGAAAACATGGTTAGATCTTAATAAACATAAAGAAGTCTCACCTTTCCCTCTTTACTGTGGAATAATCAATACATAAAATATCGAGGAAATGTCCTTTCTTCCCTGACTGGATAAAGGGCAAAATACTAAATGTTAGTGACATGTATGGTCCAAATGGGATGCTTTCATACCAGGACGTGGTTAACAAGATAGGAGCCTCCCCTGCAAGGATCTTAGAGTATAATGTAGTGTCAGCGGCCATACATACTTTTAATACTAGGGTTAGTGAACAAGATAGATATGACATAGATTTTGCAGAACACCTCTTTTTGTAACAAAAAGCATATATCTTGCAAGGATTTCCGTGCAACTTTGTGTTTCCTAAGTTATACAGAACCATGTGCAACCCGTTTTTGGTCCAATAAATATGGACTGGAGTTAAATGAAAATGTATGGAAAATACCCCGCTTGTGCACAAAAGAAACCAGACTGAGAGTTTTGCAATGGAAAATTTTACAAAATATATACCCGACTAACATAATGCTATGCAAAATGAAAGTTAGGGATAATCGAAACTGTTCATATTGCAACGATGAAATTGATTACATTGAACATTTCTTTTTCCACTGTCATAAGGTTAATTCGTTTTGGAAATTTGTCAGTCAATACATATTAGCTGTATACAACACAAGAATTGTGTTTTCTGAAGAAACTGTGCTATTTGGAATTCTTAGACAAGAAAATATTGACAGACATATACTACTGAAAATAAACCATGTTGTGATTACTGCAAAGATGTGTATAAGTATTTATAAAAAAACGGAATCTAGGCTGCCAATTTCAGTCATATTCGAAAATCAGATGCGTCTGAGGAAAATATAAAGAGATCTCATACATGCATTCACTTTTACACAAGCACGCACGCACGCACGCACACACACGTGCACACGCACGCATGCGCACTTACACGCGCACACATACGCACGCACACACAAGCACATGCGCGCGTGCGTGCGCACAGAGAGGGGGGCGGGAGGGGAGGGGGTGGGTGAGATGGGGGGGGGGGGGGGGGGGGGAGGAGGGAGAGAGAGAGAGAGAGAGAGAGAGAGAGAGAGAGAGATACACATAGTTACAAATACATACACGTGTTTGTACATTTGGGTGTGTGTGCGGGTGTGTGTGTGTAAAACAAAATGAAAAACTAAAAATAATTAAGTCCTCTGTTTCATTTATGTTGGTTCCGTTTCCGTATAATGTAACACATTATCAGAGTGAGTGTGCCAGTACACCACACATTAGTACATTAACAAACCCAGACACTTTGTATCAATTGCCAAAATATACTGAGAGGCAATGAAAACGCAATCCCATTTCGTCCCGAAAAATGTCACCTCAGCCAAAATAATGTGAATTATGCCGAGGCATGCAACCTAGCACGCGTATGTTGTATTGCGACGATCTGTATTGACAGGCACAGTTGGGTTCATGACGTCATGAGTAAACCACTCCAACACTCTTTTACTGATAACTGCAAAACACGTGCAACACAGGCATACTGTGATTGCATGCAAACAGCCCATGACTGTCCCCTATAAAAACACACATTGGCGTTTTACTGACACTCGTACGCACCATGCCGCGGTTAACTACAGACCAGAGAAATCAAGCCATTGGCATGCTGAGGGGCAGGCACTGCTCACATCAGGGCCGCACAACATTTCAATGTACACCCATCAACCATAACCCGTCTTGCGACTCGGCACCAAAACGACCGTCCACGCCCAGGCGTCCAACGTGTGACGACGGCACGACAGGACCGCAACATTGTCACGCAGCACCTCCGGAATCGTTTCCAGCCAGCTGCACAAACAGCCCGCAACACTATTGGGACTAGAGAAAGACCAATCAGCAGCCGTACCGTGCGTCGGCGTCTGGCAGCAGCAGGGTACGGGCACGTCGACCATACCAAGGTCAGATCTTAACCCATCGCCATCGACTAGCACGCCAGCGATGGGCTGCCGCAGGTGGCTTTCTGGGGAACAGGGTTTGGGGGAATGTTGTTTTTTCGGATGAATCCCGGTTCAATGTCTCTTTCCCGGATGGCCGTGATCGTGTGTATCGACGTCAGGGTGAACGTTTTGCGCAACCCTGTGTCATTGAGCAAGATCGTTATGGGGGTGGAGGGGTAATGGTCTGGGGTGCCATAAATGCTCAATTTCGATCGGAGCTTGTGTTTGTGCCAGGCAACTTGACGGCAAGGCGTTATATTGACACTGTTCTTGAGCCAGTTCTTCTTCCTCTCTGGAGACAGCATGGTGGCAACAGACTAGTGTTTCAGCAGGACAATGCTCGACCCCCACAGCCGTTCTCACACGAAATTTCCTTCGGGACAGCAATGTGGATGTCATGCAGTGGCCCTCCGTGTCCCCAGACATGAATCCCATTGAACATTTGTGGGACGAACTTGGACGACGTGTGCAAGGTCAGCAGAATCCCCCAACTACCGTTGCTGAGCTCACCCAAGCATTGCAGCATCACTGGAACGTGATACCGATCCGTATCATCCGTCGTTTGTGCGCTTCAATGCCCCGACGTTTGCAAGCTTGTGTTCGTGCTCAAGGGGGACACACCAGATATTGACAGTGTATTCCTTCTGTCGCGCCTAAATGGGCTTCACTTCAGGCGAATGTGCACCTGTTATAGGCAAACTAATGTACAGTGGTCGCACTTTTGTCACACGTATTTGCTTTGATGTGTGTTTGTTTCATTTCAATAAAATTGTCAGTTGACAATGGAATTGCGTTTTCTTTGCCTCTCAGTATACTAAAATCAGCAAAAATATGTCCATTTGTAAGAGAACATACAGACTATGCATGGTGTGTAAGAGATTGGTTGTGAAAGAAAAGAAGAAGAAGATAAGAGATTGGTTGTGAAAGAAAAGAAGAAGAAGAAGAAAGAGAGACCAAAAAACAAAAAAAAACAAACAAAAAAAACGTAGTAGTGGAAATTGTTTTTGTTTTTTTTTCTTCTGTTTTTTGTTTTTTTGGCAGATGAAGAGGACAGTGTGAAGCACCAAAAATGAAGAGGTGGATTTTGGCCTTAGGAAAAAAAAAAAAAAAAAATCACCACCTTAGGTGCTCCATTGATCCGAGAACTGATGCCACAAAAAAAAAAAAAAAAAAAAAAAAAAAAAGTTTGGCACCGCCGTGTTTCGAACCGGCAGCATTGACGGTAAACTCCGAGCTTTCCGATCAAGCATCAGTACAATTCACACAGTTTGTCACGAAAGCACAGTCATAGTATTCGTCCAATCTTTCGCAACTCTGAATCACATTCGTAAGCTGATCCTTGAAACCTATCTAGCATCTTACAGCCAGTGAGCAGAGAGCGGCCCGGATTTACCACTCGATTCAGACGCTTTCGCCGTTATTACTACGCTACGGGGGAACGATTATTGGAGTAAATTAGCTGACACCAAGCACAGCTACAAATCTTGGGCTAAGGGCTATGGTCGTCCCTGACACGACAAGGTATTGGTGCCAACGCGTTTCCTGTCTTACATATACATGACATTGATAGGTCGAAAAATTTGATGACCGTTGTAGGATTTCCTAAGAATACAGGCCGGCTATTGCTATTGCGCATGAAGTTATTGTGCACGAAGAAACTGCATCCCACATATCTGATATTCTCTCCCCCCCCTCTCTCTCTCTCTCTCTCTCTCTCTCTCTCTCTCTCTCTCACCTTTAATCATCTTCATTGTTCATCTGGGTAGAAGCGGTCGGGGCAGAAAAAACCCACATGACTCTGATGGGATTCGAACCCACGACCTCCCAGCGGGAGTCCGCGACGCAAACCACTTCCCCACGGCGGCTGGTAAATGCTTTTTCTCCTTTGACTCTTCAGGGGGTCAAAAATTCATCTGATTGTGGAGATATCGGGCCCTTTGTAATCAGAGACCAGACGTGTTTATAGTTTTGTCATATGGCCAAGGGGGAAATTAGCATTAAAACGAACAACACCAAAGGTTGTTACAAAATTGCAGTTATGTATAGGGTGTCTTAACTTGCAATAAAAGGATGAAAAGGGCTCTGAAAAAACGCAAGCTCGAGTGCAAGAGATTGGGGTTATTGATAATAATGAAAAAAAAAAATAAATTTAACTTTAAAATAAAATTTTCAAAATTTTAAAATAAAAAGATGCAATATAAATTATTAAAAATAGTTTTTGCAATAAATAAATTATAAATATAAAAACTAATTTAAAAAGTTTTTATATTTTAATATATGGGTTTCAAAAAATATATTGGACTTTTTTTGTGGTAATTTTTTAGAAATAACTCAAAACTAGACAATATGTTTTTAAATGTGAAAAAATTGATTGTTTTTAATGTTTTAAAAAATATTTTTAAAATGATGAATTTTAAAGTAATGTATTTTGCTTGAGTAATATATTGTAAATTTTTTATGAATGAGTAAAAATGGTTTTAAAAAAAAATAATAATTTAAAAGTCAAATATTCAATATGATATAAATATCTTGGGATGATATAATTAATTTAAATTTTAAAAATAAAAGATTTTGCATAGTACTCGAGGTTTTTAAGGATTGTTCTTCCTCTCTCCTCTTCTTCTCTCTCCTCTCTCTCTCTCTCTCTCTCATCCCGTTACAAAATTTTTTTAAAATTTGATATTTTGGATGAAGAGTATGGGTCCTTTGTTTAACCCCGTTTCCACAACACAACACACACCAAACAACACACCCACACACACAAACACCACACACACACACACGCACACACACTTTCTATTTAAAAAATTTTAAAGGCTCTGTAGTATTCCCCGTAAGTTTCCTATGTCGCAAACCGAAAAAGGTAATTTGGGTAA
>CM031611.1:84490499-84517999 GCA_018398815.1 Conus ventricosus | reverse complement strand
GAAAAGGGGGGATGAGCCAGCAGTGCAGGAGTGTAAGGAAAGGAGGGATGAGCCATGCAGCAGGGGTGTAAGAAAGGAGGGATAGTCATGCATGCAGGAGTGTAAGGAAAGGAGGATGAGTCCATGCAGTGCAGGGAGTGTAAGGAAAGGAGGGATGAGTCATGCAGTGCAGGGAGTGTAAGGAAAGGAGGGATGAGTCATGCAGTGCAGGGAGTGTAAGGAAAGGAGGATAGTCATGCATGCAGGGAGTGTAAGGAAAGGAGATGATCCATCAGTCAGGAGTGTAAGAAAGAGGGATGTCATGCAGTGCAGGGAGTGTAAGGAAAGGAGGGATGAGTCATGCAGTGCAGGGGGTGTAAGGAAAGGAGGGATGAGCCATGCAGTGCAGGGAGTGTAAGGAAAGGAGGGATGAGTCATGCAGTGCAGGGAGTGTAAGGAAAGGAGGGGTGAGTCCATGCAGTGCAGGGGGTGTAAGGGAAAAGGGGGGATGAGCCATGCAGTGCAGGGAGTGTAAGGAAAGGAGGGATGAGTCATGCAGTGCAGGAGTGTAAGGAAAGAGGGATGAGTCATGCAGTGCAGGGAGTGTAAGGAAAGGAGGATGAGTCATGCAGTGCAGGAGTGTAAGGAAAGAGGATGATCATGCAGTGCAGGGAGTGTAAGGAAAGAGGATGAGCCATGCTGCAGGGAGTGTAAGAAAGGAGGGATGAGCCTGGGAGGGTTAAGGAAAGGAGGGATGAGTCATGCAGTGCGGGTGTAGAAGGAGGGGAGCATGCAGGAGTGAGAAGGAAAGGAGTGAGCTGAGTGAGAGGAGGTAAGGAGAGGAGGAGATGAGGCAGGAGTGAAGGAAAGGGGATACAGCAGGGAGTGTAGAAGAGGATGAAGGGGGAGGAGTGAAGAAAGGAGGATGAGCAGGGGAGGAGAAGGGAGAGTAGCAGCAGGAGGAGAAGGAAGGATGAGCATGCAGTGCAGGAGGAAAAAGGAGGAGGATGGCAGGAGTGAAGGAAGAGGAGGTGAGCAGGTGAGAAGGTGGGGGATGAGCATGGAGGGAGTGTAGGAAGGAGGGATGAGGAGGAGGGGGAGGAAGGAGGGAGAGCATGGTGGGGATGTAAGAAAGAGGGAGCACGAGGGAGTGTAAGGAAAGGGGGATGAGTCATGCAGTGGGAGTGTAAGGAAAGAGGATGAGCCAGAGTGAGGGTGTAAGAAAGGGGAGTTTGCAGGGAGTGTAAGGAGGAGGGATGATCGGGGAGTAAGAAAGGAGGATGAGTCTGCAGTGCAGGGAGGTAGGAAGGGGATGAGAGGGATGAAGGAAAGGAGGATGAGATGCAGGAGGAGAGAAGAGGGTGTCAGAGGGGAGAAGGAGGGTGAAGGAGGGGATGTAAGGAAAGAGAGGTAGCATGCAAGGAGTGAAGGAAGAGGAGGTGATGCAGGGGGTAAGGAAAGGAGGGATGGTGAGTCAGGGATGTAAGGAAAGGGGAAGTCAGCAGGCAGAAGGAAGGGAGATGATGAGGCAGGAGGAGGTGAGGAGGATGAGGTGAGAGGAGGTACAGTGAAGGAGTGAAGGAAGAGGCAGAGTAGCAGTGCAGGGGTTAAGAAGGAGGGATGATCATCAGGAGGAGTGAAGAAAGGAGGGATGTAGGAGGAGGGAGTGAAGAGGATGATTTCATGCAGGAGTAAGGAAAGGAGGGGTCAATGCAGTGCAGGAGTGTAAGGAAAGAGGGATGAGTCATGCAGTGCAGGGATGTAAGGAAAGAGGGATGATCATGCAGGCAGGGAGTGTAAGGAAAGGAGGATGAGTCATGCAGGGGGAGTGTAAGGAAAGAGGGATGAGTCAGAGGCAGGGAGTGAATGAAAGGAGGATGATGCATGCATGCAGGGAGTGTAAGGAAAGGAGGATGAGCATGCAGTAGAGGTTAGGAAAGGAGGTGAGCAGCAGGAGGGATGTAGGAAAAGAGGGATGATCACAGTGCGAGGGATGTAAGGAAAGGAGGGTGAGTCATGCAGTTCAGGGATGTAAGGAAAGGAGGGATGAAGCAGTGCAGGAGTGTAAGGAAAGGAGGTGGAGTCATGCAGGGAGGAAGGAAGGAAGGGATGAGTCATGCAGCAGGGAGTGTAAGGAAAGGAGGGATGGTCAGCATGCAGGGATGTAAGGAAAGGAGGGAGCAAGCAGTGCAGGGAGTGTAAGGAAAGGGGGATAGTCATGCAGTGCAGGAGTGTAAGGAAAGGAGGGATGATATGCAGTGCAGGGGTAAGAAGGAGGGAGTGAGTAGCAGCAGGGAGTGTAAGGAAAGGAGGGATGAGTCATGGGGCAGGGAGGTAAGGAAAGGAGGGATGAGTCATCAGTGCAGGAGTGTAAGGAAAGGAGGGATGAGTCATGCAGTGGGAGTGTAAGGAAAGGAGGGATGAGTCATGCAGTGCGGAGAGTAAGGAAAGAGGATGAGTCATGCAGGGGGAGTGTAAGGAAAGGAGGATGAGTCAGTGCTGCAGGGAGTGTAAGGAAAGGAGGGATGATATGCAGTGGGAGTGTAAGGAAAGGAGGGAGCATGCAGGCAGGTGTAAGGAAAGGAGGATGAAGAAGCAGATGCAGGGATGTAAGGAAAGGGATGAGTCATGCAGTGCAGGGAGGAAGGAAAGAGGGATGAGTCATGCAGTGCAGGAGTGTAAGGAAGGAGGGAGAGTGAGTCAGGAGAAGGAGGAGAATGCAGGGGAGTCAGGAGAGGGAGTGTAAGGAAAGGAGGGAGAGCAGTGGGAGGAGGTAAGGAAAGGAGGAGAGACATGAGTCAGGGAGTTAAGGAAAGGAGGGATGAGTCATGCATGGGGAGTGTAAGGAAAGGAGGATGAGTCAGCAGTGCAGGGAGTGTAAGGAAAGGAGGTGATGATCATGCAGTGCAGGGAGTAAGGAAAGGAGGGAAGTTCCCCGTCAGGGAGTGTAAGGAAAGAGATGATCATGCAGGCAGGGAGTGAGGAAAGGGAGGGATGAGATCGGGTGTAGGAAAGGAGGGAGAATGAGGACAGGGAGGGAAGGTCATGCAGTGCAGGAGTGTAAGGAAGGAGGATGACATAGTGACAGGGAGTGTAAGGAAGAGGTAGTCATGCAGTGCAGGGAAGGAAAGGAGGGATGAGTCATGCAGTGCAGGGAAGTAAGGAAGGGGTGGAAATCATGCAGGGAGTGTAAGGAAAGGAGGGATGATCATGAGTGGGAGTGTAAGGAAGGAGGGATGAGTCATGCAGTGCAGGGAGTGTAAGGAAAGGAGGGGATGCAGTGCAGGGAGTGTAAGGAAAAGGGGATGAGTCATGCAGTGCAGGGAGTGTAAGAAAGGAGGATGAGTCATGAGGCAGGGAGGAAGGAAAGGAGGGATGAGCATGCAGTGGGGAGGTAAGGAAAGAGGGGTGAGTCATGCAGTCAGGGTGTAAGGAAAGGAGGATGAGTCATGCATGCAGGGGTGTAAGGAAAGAGGGATGAGTCATGCAGTGCAGGAGTGTAAGGAAAGGAGGGATGAGTCAATGCAGCGAGTGAAGGTAAGGAGGGATGAGTCATGCAGGGGGATGTAGGAAAGGAGGGAAGCATGAGGGGGAGATGAAGAGAGGGAAGACATGAGGCAGGGAGTGAAGGAAAGGAGGAGACATGATCAGGAGTGTAAGAAAGGAGGGAGATGAATGAGGAGTGAAAGAGGAGATGGACATGCAGGGGAGTGAAGGAAAGAGGGATATCATGAGCAGGGAGGTAAGGAAAGGAGGGATGAGTTGCAGTGCGGGAGTGTAAGGAAGAGGGATGAGTCTGCAGGCAGGGAGTGAAAGGAAGGAGGAGACATGCAGTGAGGGAGGTAAGGAAAGGAGGTGAGCATGCGTGCAGGAGTAGGAAGGAGAGGAGAGAGCATGCAGGGAGAGGTAAGGAAGGAGGATGAGGTGAAAAGGAGGAGATGATAAGGAATGAGGGATAAGGAAAGAGTGCAGGGAGTGTAAGGAAAGGAGGGATGAGATGAGTGCAGGGAGTTAAGGAAAGGAGGGAAGCGTGCAGGGGGTGAAGGAAAGGAGGGAGGTAAGCATGAGGTGCAAGGAGGAGGTAAGGAAGGAGGGATGGCATGAGTGAGGGGATGAGTAAGAAAAGGGGGATGACATGCAGGCAGGGAGTGTAAGGAAGGAGGGATGAGCATGCAGTGCAGGGAATGTAAGGAAAGGGGAGAGCATGCAGTGCAGGAGTGTAAGGAAAGGAGGTAACTGCAGTGCAGGATGTAAGGAGGAGAGGATGACCATGCAGTGCAGGAGTGTAAGGGAAGGAGGATGAGTCATGCAGTGAGGGAGTAAGGAGGAGGAATCGCGGCAGGGAGTGTAAGGAAGGAGGGATGAATGCAGGAAAGGGGTGTAAGGAAAGGAGGGAAGTATGCAGTGCAGGGTGGTAAGGAAAGGGGATGAGTCACAGGGGAGGTAAGGAAAGGAGAGGAGGAGTAAGGGCAGGGAGAGTAAGGAAAGGGGGAGGAGCATGCAGTGATGGAGTGTAAGGAAAGGAGGGATGACATGCAGTGCAGGGAGTGTAAGGAAGGGAGGGCATGCAGTGCAGGAGGTAAGGAAAGGAGGGAGTAGGATGCAGTGCAGGGAGTGAAGAAAGGAGGGATGAGCCAGAGTGCAGGGATGAAGGAAGGAGGGATGGGCCATCAGTGTAGGGAGTGTAAGGAAAGAGGAGGCAGGTGCAGGGAGTGTAAGGAAAGGAGGGATGAGTCCATGCAGTGCAGGATGAAGGAAGGAGGGATGATCATGCAGTGCAGGGTGTAAGGAAAGGAGGGAGGTGATGCAGTGCAGGAGTGTAAGGAAAGGAGGGATGAGTCATGCATGCAGGAGTGTAAGGAAAGGAGGATGGGTCATGCAGTGCAGGGAGTAAGAAAGGAGGGATGAGCATGCAGGCAGGGATGTAAGGAAAGGAGGGATGTCATGCATGCAGGGAGGAAGGAAAGGAGGGATGAGCCAGCAGTGCAGGGAGTGTAAGGAAAGAGGAGTCATGCAGTGCAGGGAGTGTAAGGAAAGAGGGATGATCATGAGGGATTGTAAGGAAAGGAGGGATGCGTCATGCAGTGCAGGGAGTTAAGGAAGAGGATGAGTCATGAGGCAGGGAGGTAAGGAAAGATGAGATGGCCATGCAGTGCAGGGAGTGAAGGAAAGGAGGATTGGATGCAGGGCGGAGTGTAAGGAAAGGAGGGATGGTCCATCATGCAGGGAGGTGTAAGGAAAGGGGGAGCATGCAGTGCAGGGTGTGAAGAAGGAGGGATAGTCATCAGCGGGATGAAGGAGGGATGAGAAGGAGGGAGTGTAAGGAAGGAGGGATGAGTTGCAGGAATGAAGGAATGAGATGATCCGGAGGCAGAAGGAAAGGGAAGGAAGTCATGCATGCAGGGAGTGTAAGGAAAGAGGATAGTCGCATGCAGGGAGTGTAAGGAAAGGAGGTGATTGCATGCAGGAGGTAAGGAAAGGAGGGATGAGTCATGCAGTGAGGGGTGTAAGGAAAGGAGGGATGATCATGCAGTGCAGGGAGTGTAAGGAAAGAGGGTGAGTCAATGCAAGAGGGAGTGTAAGGAAAGGAGGGTGGTGCCCTGGAGTGTAGGAAGGAGGGATAGTCATGCAGCAGGGATGTTTAAAGGAAAGAGGGGATGGGTCATGTCAAGGGAGTGTAAGGAAAGGAGGGATCATCATGCAGTGCAGGGAGTGTAAGGAAGGAGGGATGAGTCATCAGTGCAGGGAGTGTAAGGAAAGGAGGGATGAGTATCAGGCGGGAGTGTAAGGAAAGGAGGGATGAGTCATGCAGTGCAGGGAGTGTAAGGTGTTGCAGTAATAACGCGAGAGAAGTGGGACATATAGAGACAAACCTCAAATTCTGAAAGAAATCCTCCTCCCGTTCCAGCCTCTCAGCCTGGAAACCGATCGCCGTCATTACAAGGCACCAGGTGTATACGAGAGTAGAATGCCTGTCATTCCATGCACCAGTCACATGACGCTGGTAATTCATGCTTCACAGAGAAGGACAGGCAAACAGAAGAAGAGCAGAGGGACAGCATCTCCACCTAGACAGATGTCAGGCGAAGTGATGCCCTGAGTGCAATGGAAGACAGGAGAAATGAAGAAAGTGGTTGGCAGATCATCTGTGGTGTCCCCCCTTCCTCTCCCCCCCCCCCCCCCCCCCATCCCCACCCCCTACGATGTTCAGTCACACGACAGGGCTGATGATGGTGATCATTTACAGACACAGAGTGCAGACAAGGCCTTCCAACATGAAATAATATACTGTCTGTTCATTTTACAGTGTATACACAATTGATATATATATATATATATATATATATATATATATATATATATATATATATATATATATATATATGTATGTATGTATTGTGCATCTTGTCAGGTCTTGCAATAATAATTGAAAACCATGGAAATCTCTAGATCTCTCTGAGTGTTGTGCTAATAATAAAACAAAGAAACACACACACACACACACACACACACACACACACACATTGTCGTCGCGATTACGGACAAACCAAACTTCCCTTGATTTGTAGTGCATTCCAAAAGTCAAACTGGAAGATTCCAAAATATGTTATTTCATTCCAACATACAGGTAAGCATCACTGCTTTGTTGGCGAAGGAAGGAGAGCAGTAGCATCAGAGTGGAGGGACACAGTACATTGTCAGTTCAGTAACACAATGTTGGGGGGGGGGGGGGGGGGGGTTCATGATAGAGAGTTAAAGCGTGAGCTAAGCAAAAGGAAAGCAGATCTAAAGCAAGAAAGGGCGGTGGTAAGTCCACACGCCATCAAAGACCTCGATAATAAGAGGACCTTTGACCTTTCGGTCTCCTTCCATATTTAGTTGTTGATGTGAATCGCAAAACGTAATACTCCCCCCCCCCCCCCCCCCCCCATACTTTTCCTCTTTTTCTTCTTACATTCCAGAGCTCCAGTGTCAAGGAGAGCTTGATGGGTGGTCCTGTGAGTGGAGATGTCGTGCTTCAGAGAAAAGAATTTAAGGTAGAGGAGTCAGGGCAGGAGGTGCGAGGGAATGAACCAAAACGAAAAAAAAAGACATAAAGCACAGTTTTACAAATAAGTTTGATTTTTGTCGATCAGTCAGATCGACGACAAAAATTGGCCACTACATGTAGAGCAATAACGACACTGACGTATTCCGTGTCGAAATATGTCAAGTAATGATACAACAGTTGCGTATCTTGCCTGTATTTCGCTTATGAACAGAGATCTAATCATACATTTTACTGGTGTGGGAATGATAATTCCTTGTGATTTTGTTGCTGGAGCGCACTATTATGTATCTTTAAATAGTTAAAAATGACTATCGTTCAAAAACTGAGATAGGCTGTGTTCTACAATTTTAATACTTTATGCATAGGTATGTACTGGTCTCTTACAACAACAACTGAATACCTATTCAGAAATGTCCAAGTTCGATGATTATCATGTTCAAGGGAGATAAAAACAAACACACACACAAAACAACAACTGGGGTCTGTGAAGTGTTATTTTTCCTTCTCAGGATCAAACTAAACGTAAGTTTTCTTTGGAATAATGTTATTGCGACTACCAACATACTTCATGAATTCTATCTATTCTGGTGTTTTCCATTGTACACCTTTGTGACTTTCACACGTTGGTGTGAAGAGTACATTGTTGTACGCCTGTGTGACAAGAGAGAGAGAGAGAGAGAGAGAGAGAGAGAGAGAGAGAGAGAGAGAGAGAGAGAAGTCAACACAAGTGCACCCTTTTAAATATGACCAACAGTGAAAACGTAGCTAGCAGAATGACACATCTCACACTACATTTATATGCATTCGTATTAAGTCTATTGGAGAGAGAGAGAGAGAGAGAGAGAGAGAGAGAGAGAGAGAGAGAGAGAGAGAGAGAGAGAGAGAGAGAGAGAGAGAGATGGTTTAGATTGGTTACTTACTTCGTATAAAGGCCATTGCCCCTTATGAAGGTGATATGGAGAAAGTAACAACAATGTATGAATTTCACATAACACATCAAAGACTGGATGAATTCTCATTCACGAAGTCATAACTGATCGAAATTAAAAAGCCTTGAACAAGTAAATTGAGAAATTTCTTACTACACTTTCATTTTGAGATGCCATAAGCAGACTTAACCGAAATTGACAGGGATCCCTGGAACATTTAACTGGTATATATTGCGCTCTTAGACTAGACAACTTGCAGCAGCATAAAACAAAATGCAGTTCGTCTTCTTTTCCATCATTTCCTGTTCGACGGACTGTTCAGTAAAGCTTTCTTTAATTTTTCTTTGTTGTCCTACATTCATGATCGTACCAGTCATGTGATTTATCATTGTCACCAGTGCTGATCTGCTTATTCATGCATTCAGCGCATCGCTTAATACAATCATTAAAAGTAGACAAAGCTTTGTCAATATCATAGTCGATTAAACGTACAGCCAGCTCTAATGTTCTACGAGATTCCTCAGAATGCATTGATTTAATAAACACTGGCGCTGCATCATTGTTCCAGACTATCCTATTTATTGTTTGCTTCACATCTGAAGATTTCATAATGCAAGGCTCTTCCGAAAACTTTAAGTGTAATTCAAGTGGCATATGATCCGAATGAAACATATGTATATTAAGTTCACACAAGGATTCTCATATGGCAAACATGTCATTTGACATTAACTATACATCATGAACTGCAACTGAGCAATCTGACATGCATTCTTCCAGAAGACCAACGCCATTGTTTACATCGAAAAAAGAATGAAATGGTGACCCCTCAAGCGGAACATATGCAAACATGTACAATATATCTTTCATGGTACCTATTAGAGCTTTGTCTATACGAAAAACAATAATATTAGTGTAATCTACGTCAATAGATCGAACAAATGGAGCATACATTCTCTTAATAAGGCACACAACTCCACCAGAAAAACGACGATGTTTAGAAAATTTAACAGCAGATTTACAAAAGATCATATGATCAACAAAACAATCTGACTGAAATGTCTCTGTAAGGGTTTCAACAAAACAAATGATGTCAAAGGAACGAACATAAGAAAGGACATGTTTATGTTTTAATTTAGGGAGCAGTCCATTGACGTTCCATTGCAAGACTTCAAAACGCTTAGCAGAAAACGCACGTGCTTCACAATCAGAATTAACTTGACCTAACACAGAGCGCGACCGTGAACTTTTGTGCACGACTGCACGGCCTGTAACCCGTTCGCTCACACATTCCTCACTGTCACTGACAATGTCACAAGCCTCAAACATACAAGCACGTGCAGCGTCAGCCACACAAATGTTCTCTGGTTGTTCGACCGGTGTCAACTTTTTGGATGCCCCCCCCCCCCCCCCCCCCCTAAACCAAATGTGAAAAAAAACCATTATTCACACAACAAAACATAGAAGAAGCACCTTCACAAGATGAGCGGCCACTGTCCTACTACTAAAAGAAAAGAGCATCTAAAGCAAGAATGGGCGATGGTAAGTCCAAACGCAATCAAAAACCTCGAATAAAAGGACCTTTGACCTTTCATATTTACCTGTGATGTGAATCGCAAAACGTAACGCTTACCTTCTCTCTTCCCCCTCACCCCCCCCCCCCCCCCCTCTCCCCTCCTGTTTTTCTTCCTTACATTCCAGAGCTCCAGAAAGTGCTTGATGGTGGGGTGGTCCTATGAGTGAGGATGTCACCTTCAGAGAAAAGATTTTAAAGCAGCAGCCACGACAGGAGGTGGGAGGGAAAGGGACATAAAAGAACGAAAAATCAGACATAGTGTCAGTGTATTACACATCAGTTTGATTTTCGTCGATCAGATACAGTCAGATCAACGACAAAAACTATCCTGCATGTTTGCAAGTAATCATGTCACTGACGTATTTCGTTTCGAATGCGTCATGACAGAAAACTTGCACATAATCGCCAGCATTTCGCACGCAACAAATCTGGTATAAACAGAGATCTAATCATACAGTTTACTGGTGTGTGAATGATAATTCCTTGTGATTTTGTTGCTGAAGTGCATCATTATATATCTTTAAATAGTTAAAAATGACGCTCGTTCAAAAACTGTGATAGGCTATGTTCTACAATGTTAATACTTTATGCATAGGCATGTACTGGCCTCTTACAACAACAACTGACTAACTATCAGAAAAATCCAAGTTCGATGATTATCATGTTCAAGGGAGATAACACACACACACACACACACACACACACACACACACACACACACACACACACACACACAAGGAAAACAATTGGGGTCTGTGAAATGTTATTTCCTTCTCAGGATAAAACTAAACGTATGTTTTCTTTGGAATAATCTTATCGCGACTACAAACATACTTCATGAATTCTCTCCATGCTGGTGTTTTCCATTGTACAACTTGGTCACTTTTAGACGTTGGTGTGAAGAGTCGTTTGTTGTACGCCTGTGTGAGAAGAGAGAGAGAGAGAGAGAGAGAGAGAGAGAGAGAGAGAGAGAGAGAGAGAGAGAGAGAGAGAGGACAATACAAATACCCCCTTTTGAATGTGACCAACAGTGTAAACGTACCTGGCAGAATGACGCATCTCACACTACATTGATACCACAAGAAGTGTAACATAATCAAGACGGGCAGCAAATATGTCGATGTTGCCCTCGTCTTAATACACAGAGAGAGAGAGAGAGAGGAGAGAGAGAGAGAGAGAGAGAGAGAGAGAGAGAGAGAGAGAGAGAGAGAGAGAGAGAGAGAGAGAGAGAGACAGACAGACAGACAGACAGACAGACAGACAGACAGGTAGACAGATATACACGAAGACCGGGAGACAGACACAGAGTCAGACAGAGAAAGAGACACAGAAACACTGACAGAGAGAGAAAGGGGAGTGGGAGGGAGACACGGAACACACAGACAGGATTCGCAGTCAGCATGGTAACTTCCTCACATTCCTGTCCCTCGTCCAGAAGAAAAGCGTTGTCATCACAACAGACCTGGATTCTCCAAGAGTGTGAATTCCTCTCATTCCTCGGATCACTCTGAGCACGCTAGTATTTTATAATGCACGCAAGCCAGTTATGGCGGCGCATAATCGGAGATAGTCTGTCTTAGGTATTGGTTTTGAGTAAACCATTCATCTTTCTTGAACAGAACAGTAAAGGAGATTGTACATGGGAAAAAAAAACACACCTGAATCTGGGACCAGTTGTTCGATTTTTATCTTTGCTTGTCATCTACGTCTTATGTTCAATATAATAGATTACGTGCAAGGTTAGAGATTTCTCTATATCCAGTAAGTTCCTCGCTATTGGTATATAAGAAAATCGCAATTCACAGGTCGCATAAATCACATCTATATGTGTCGGGTGGAACTCCTTGTTACCACTGCCTTGTCATGTCGCGTGCCACTGCAAGCCATAGCGCACTAGTTGATACTCCCTTCCATGTCCTTCTTTATGCTAATATCCCCCCACCCAGCTCCCACCCCCCTTTGTCGATCGATGAAAGCGACGAAAGCGTCTGTAAAACAGTAAATAAAGGGCACTATTGTCTAGTTCATACAATTGCTTTGTTAGTTCTGAAAACGCAGCATGTACATTCGCATTACGTCTATTGGGAGAGAGAGAGAGAGAGAGAGAGAGAGAGAGAGAGAGAGAGAGAGAGAGAGAGAGACAGACAGACAGACACAGAGAGAGAGAGAGAGAGAGAGAGAGAGAGAGAGAGAGAGAGAGAGAGAGATGGCGAAAACGTAGCACGACACATAACTCATATCTGTGATTCACATGCATTTTCTTTTTAAATGTAACATCCAAACGTTGAGCATACTTCGAAGAGAGCTCTGTTCACATTATGTCACAGGTGTGGAATGAGACTTCGTTTTGACTAACTGGGATGAATCCGTTTTCGTTCTGAAATGACTAAGAACGACAACAGCGTGAAAACCGATGTTGGTTATTTAGTAAATCTCCATTAGATTACTGACAGCATGGTCATGAATCTGAAAACAAAGAGGGACTGACATTGGAAAAAAAAAACATGTTCGCTGAAGCCGATTTTCTACGTGAAAACTTAGAGTCATTTCCTGGATTGAAGCTGAAGTGAGCCTTTTTATGTTCCGTCCGATTGCATAGTGAAGTCTTCTCTCTGTGTCGCTGTCTCTGTCTGTCTGTCTGTCTGTCTGTGCGTGCGTACGTGCGTGCGTGCGTGCGTGCGCGCGCGCGCGCGTGTGTGATTGTCTTGTTTAATCCTTTCGCCTTATGTGTCACTTTCTAAATGAAAAAAATCACACACTAAATGTTTACTCTGCATTTTTAAAGTTATGCAGATGAGAGAGAGAGAGAAAGAACGAACGAACGAACGAACGAACGAATTTTATTTTCAGAGGGTAATGGAATAAGCATCACTGCTTTTTTTACATCCAGCCCTCCGGGGCCAAAAGAAATTTAAGAAAGGAAAAGAAAAAAAAAATGATTAATATAAAATAATGGTAAATAACTCTTAAATATGAAATATGAAAGTACAAAAGGACACAAAAATCTATGTACAGAGGGAACACCGACAGAAGGTGTGGGAGACGGTGGGGGTGGGAGTAGGATGGAGTGGGATGGGGGACAATTAAGAATAACAGGAGGGGGATGAAAGTAAAGGAAGAACTGATAAGGAAATTGAAACATTTTCACAGAGCAGTTATTGGTACATCTTTGGGAAAAGTGGTGTAAGATCAGAAAGATACATCAAGTACGTAAAAAGATTGGATTTAAATTTACTAGGGTTTGGTTCGTATTTTAGTTTTTCTGGGATATTATTCCACAGCCAGCCCCCAGAATAAGCAAGGCTTGATTTGCATAAATTAATTGATGGGAAAGGGAGATTTATTTTATGCGAATGTCGATGATCATTAGAAGTAAATATATTCATTAAATAGGAAGGAGCACTGCCGTGTAGTATTTTATGCATAAAGAGTGCTTTATTGTACAATAGTTTGGTCTTGAATGGAAGGATACCTGCTCGTTCATAATCAGGGTGCCCTAGCGAGGGTTCATCAATTGTTATTTTGACAGCTCTCTTGTATATACTAGTCAATGGTTTAAGCAACTTATTGCTAGCTAAATCCCAGAGTGTCGAAGCATAGTCAATATTTGGTTGAATATAAGATTGAAAGAATAATTTTCTGGTGTGATAATCTAAAAAGTTTTTTATTTTCCTGAGCTGATATAGTTTTACGGCAAGATTTTTGGAAAGAAGTTCTAAATGTTTCGACCAAGATAGGTTGTTGTCGATTGTTATTCCTAAGACTCTGTGATTAGAAACCTCTTTGATTTTTTCATTACCAATATAAAGGATTGGCAAGTTTTCAGATACATTTTGACGTTTTTGCCTTGTTGTAATCAACATGAATTTCGTTTTTTGAGGATGCAGACACATATGATTGAGTTGTGTCCATTTAACGAGAAGGTTGATATTTTTCTGAATGTCAAGGTAGACTTGCTGGGCATTAGAGTTATTAGTGTCAACAGTGGTATCATCGGCAAACATTTCACAATGCGAAGTCAAGGTTAATGGTAAATCATTAATATAGAATAAGAACAGCAGTGGACCAAGCACCGAGCCTTGTGGTACACCAAAGTTATTGGGAATCAAAGTAGAATAATAATCATTTAATAATACTAATTGTTGCCTGTTGGAAAGGAAGGATGAAATGAGATTTAGAGTGTCGGAAGTTAGTCGATAAATAGTTAACTTTCTGAGCAAAAGTTCATGATTAATGACATCGAAGGCTTTGGCAAAATCCACGAAGAGTACTCCGGAAAAGTGTTTGTTGTTTATGTTTGAAAGCCATCGATCAACTACCTTAGTAAGAGCTGTTTGACAAGAGTGATTCTCTCTAAATCCGGATTGATTAGGATGTAGTAGATCGAATTTTTTGACATGAAAAAGAAGACACTTTTTTATGTGTTGTTCTAATGGTTTTGAAAGAACTGATAGAATAGAGATTGGTCGATAGTTAGAAGGATCAGCCATATTTCCTGATTTGTACAATGGTATGACTTTAGCTTGTTTAAAAGCGTCAGGAAAAGAGAGAGAGAGAGAGAGGCAGATGGAGACAGCCAGACAGACAGAGAGACAGGCAGGCAGACAGAGATAGAGACTGGGATGCAAAGACTGAGACAGAAAGAGACAAAGACAAAAACAGACACATACACTGAGACAGAAATGATGACAGTAGGGGGAAGGGGCACGTGGTGGAGAGACGGGAGAGGAGTATAAGGAATGATGGAGAGAGAAACGGAACAGACATAGATAAAGACTCCAAGGCTTGAAATAATAACCTCTTCACATTCCAGCCTTTCTGCTTGAGAAACCGAAGTCGTTAACGCAATGCACCAGGACTCTCCAAGAGTTGAAATGTCTGTCATTCCACGCGCCAGACGACGCAGGAAATTTATGCTACACGGAGAGGGAGAGGCAAACCGAGTTGGAGATGAAATGATGTTGGGCAGAGCATCTCAAAATGGACGTGCTTCAGACGGAGTCACTCCGCAATACCCAATGGAAGTCAAAGTGAACATGGTGAAGTGATTGTCGTCTGTGTCGCCCCCATGTTTATTCACACTACAAAACGGATGATATGATGATTGTTTACAGTGGTAAATAATCGTGGTTAAAAAAAGAGGAGTGACCCGCCCACTCCTTTTAGCATGGAATGATACATTGACTGCTCATCATACTGTGTATACACAGCTATGTATTCACAATGGTCTCTAGTGCGTGATTTTGTAATTCGATGCACGTTCTGTTTTGCCTTTTTCTCAATTTCTTTCTTAGGTTATATGAAAGGCATGGAAATTACTAGACCAGTCTGAGTGCTGTGCTGAAAATTTAAAAAAATCTAAATGTGTGCACACACGCTTTCACACACACACACGCAAGCAAGCCAAATTCCCCTCAAACACAGGGAACATTTCAAAAGTCCATTGGGGAGGCTAAAAAATAGCCATGTCCCGAAATGTGGAGACGACACATTTCGTTTATAAATTCAGCTGGTCACTTCGGAACACCGCGCTGTCAATGCATTTCCTCGACAGAGACTTACAGATACAGAAGTCTTTCCATATGACTGGTGAGTGGATGATTTTTCGTTTCGACTTTCGTTCCCGAAATACTTTTTTTTTTTAAACTAAGCGGCTATTTTATACAGCCTCAATACATCATAGACAGACCTAAGCCGGGTATTCAAGAACAAGAACTGAATTGTTATCGAAGCATGTCCAAGTTTGGTGATCACCACGTTCAAGGCAAATAAAATGAAAGAAATCTGAGGGCTGAAAAATCGTATATTGGCTTTTCAGGATTGAAGTAGAAGTAAGTGTTCTTATCGACAGTTTTATGGCGTCTGAGAACATTCTTCATCGATTTGAACTATTGTTTGTGTCCGTTGGAGAGCTTTGTCATATTGGTGGTAAAAGTAGTATTTTTCTGCATTAGTGTGACACAATCAGAGAGGAGAGAGAGAGAGAGAGAGAGAGAGAGGAGAGAGAGAGAGAGAGAGAGAGAGAGGAGACTTCACCTAAATACCCACAGTGAACACGATCCTTGGAAAATGGCGTATCTAACACCACACTAATACAACCATGAGCTCACATTCAATACCCACATCTCATTAAGACCTGTAAAGCAAACGAACGTAGAGGAATGCGTGTCCAATACTACACTGATAGCACTGGAAAAGTAAATCTCACTAAGACCTGTAAAGCAAACGAACGTAGAGGAATGCCGTGTCCAATACTACACTGATAGCACTGGAAAAGGTAACATATTAAGAAGGGCAGCCAACATGGCAATGTCGATGTTGCACTTTGTGTTCCTTTGAACAACACACACACAACACACACACACACACACACACACACACACGCACGCACGCACGCACGCACGCACGCACGCACGCACGCACGCACGCACGCACGCACGCACGCACCACGCACACACACACACACACACACACACACACAACACAGATAGACACACAGACTCACAAACACAGACAGATAGATAAGCAGACAGACAGACTGGCAGACATATACTCAAACAAACAGTCCATTACTTGATTTTTAAGTGTGTGTGTGTGTGTGTGTGTGTGTGTGTGTGTGTGTGTGTGTGTGTGTGTGTGTGTGTGTGTGTGTGTGTGTGCGCGCGCGGCGCCTGTCTGTGTCTGTACGCGCGTCTGTGTGTGTGTGTGTGTGTGTGTGTGTGTGTGTGTGTGTGTACGTGCGTGCGTGCGTGCGGTGTGTGTGTCGCGCGCGCGCGACTGCTAACTCCTTATCGCCGATCTCTGGTCATGCTTAGTGCCAACACAGGCCAGACGCGATTTTCACTTCCCTGTGGTTTCCTTCTCTATGACAGCATCCTCTCTCTGGCGACCGATCAATATGGCAAAAGCGTGTGGGCAGTAACACTGAAGCAGTTTCTTCTCCCTGGTTATAATGATGCATCATAAGTTTCGTTGATTGAAGAGCGTCAAGGCTTCAACTGGATGATTAGTCTTTTAAAGCTTCTGGAAGCTAATTGCTTCTGTGCATCTACGTGCGCTTTCTCGTAGTGTGCACGCCTACGTGTGGTTTGTGGGGAAAGCAAGGAGAGAGAGAAGAGAGAGAGAGAGAGGAGAGAGAGAGAGAGAGAGAGAGAGAGAGAGTGTGTGTGTGTGTGTGTTGTGTGTGTGGTTTAAGGAGAGTGGAGAAAGAGAAGGACGACAGCTCAACTTTTTTTCAAATGTTATTTGAAAAAAAAACAACAAGCAAACAAACAAACAAAACCAGCACGCACATTCATGCAACTTTCATAGTCCGGGAAATAAGGGTCTTCCGAGAGAGAGAGAGAGAGAGGAACAGAAACAAGCCGACTGAAGAAAATTGTGAAACAGATACTTCGTTCTATATAGTAATCTCACAAACGTACCGAAGTGAATTTGTATTAAGTTGTTGGTATGTGATTAATAATTTATTTTGACTTTAGATTAAGTTAATGGTTTTCATTCCTGAATGACAAAGAACGACAATGGCGTAAAAAGTGACGTCAGCTATTCAGTAAAACTTCAATAATGTACTGATAGATTGGTGATAACATCGGGGAAACTTCAATAATGTACTGATAGATATGGTGATAACATCGGGGAAACTTCAATAATGTACTGATAGATATGGTGATAACATCGGGGGAAACTTCAATAATGTACTGATAGATATGGTGATAACATCGGGGGAAACTTCAATAATGTACTGATAGATATGGTGATAACATCGGGGGAAACTTCTATAATGTACTGATAGATATGGTGATAACATCGGGGGAAACTTCAATAATGTACTGATAGATATGGTGATAACATCGGGGAAACTTCAATAATGTACTGATAGATATGGTGATAACATCGGGGGAAACTTCAATAATGTACTGATAGATATGGTGATAACATCGGGGAAACTGAAAGAAGAATTTAAAAAAAACTAATCCAAGTCTTGTCATTATGTTGCTCCAGAATAAATCGTTATATTTTCCTGGGTTGAAATTTAAATAAAGTCCTCGTTGCTTTCATCTAACTGCACATCAGAATGTTACTGACGTGTATTACAATATTAGTGATGATGACGATCATAACAACAATAAAATGTGATTGCACATTAAATTCAGTATTAGTCGATAAAACCCAGATCGACCACACAAAATTAGATAGGTAGGTAATGAAAGAGCTATGTTAATGATCAAATCGATAAAACAGTTCCTCTAGTGAGTGATGTCTCAGTACAGAGATAGTGTTGGGTTCTTATTTTGGTTTAATTTTGATTAACAAATCCAAACGCACAAATTACTATATCGATTTGCTTTCGATTATTTGCAAGAAATGCAGAGCCAGTTAATTATGTCACATGCGTTTGAAGATATGCGTATCTTTAAGACAACCTTGAAATTAACTAATCATTTTAATACATTTCAGGTTCGGTAATCGTGTCTACCCTTGTTCAGCTCTCAACCGGTGCATGGTAGATATTATTCTAAGCAATGGGGAAAACCCAGATAGGTTTATATGTATTAGATGTTTTCTGGGTTGCGTTAATTAATCATGTCAAATTCATGTCGTATACATTAAAAGACTTTTGTTCCTTATTTTGGACATTTTATAGGGAAAGGCTCAATGTTTAGACCACAGTCTATTGTTACACAATGAGAGAGAGAGAGAGAGAGAGAGAGAGAGAGAGAGAGAGAGAGAGAGAGAGAGTCTGGACTCTGTAGCACCAAAGACATGAAACGTCTTCTCTGTATTTTGCTATTGTGAGCATGCCTCACGTATTGTGTTCTCAAAGTTGTTAATATCAAGATGACAACTGCAACATTTGCATGTGTACGAACTCTGATCATAATAACAAGCAGCCGAGAATTCCTACTCAGTTGGGTGCATCACACATTTCTGAAATGGAAAACATCTTCTTCCTCACCAATATCGGCAACAAGCAAGGAATTACTGAGGCGAGGTGGGGTGGGGTGTGTAGAGACAAGAGCTGGGTGTGGGGAGGCTGGAGATGTCATTTGGGAGCCGGAATAGCTCAGTTGGTAGAGCGCCTGACTCGTAATCTTGGTGATCCTGGGTTTACGGGTTCGAACCTCCGCCGGGGCGTTTCGGTACAGGGGGATTTTTCCCTCGGAGTTAACATTGGTTCTGACTTCATTTCCCATACAGTCCTTCGAATGAGACTATAAACCGAGGTTCCGTGTGTGAACGCATGCATAACATCTTGCACACACGTAAAATCCCATCACCAACTTTCGGAAGAGTAGGCCAGTTTGGCCGTTGGTATGGATGACACGTTACACACAGCATGCACCCTGCGTGAGAAATGGAAAGAATGAAGGAAGTAAGGAAAATGAGTGATCGATATTGAACGATACTGACTGGATGACACGGGAAACGACTGAATGAAGCGCCAGCTGGCAGCTCCTCAGTCGGCACTACCCAGGTAGGCAGCCCGTTGTGTAAACGAGTGTTGATTGTAAAGCGCTTAGAGCTTGGCCTCTAGCGAGAATAGGCGCTATATAAGTATTCATTATTATTATTATTATTATTATTATTATTATTATTATTTGAATTACAGGGGAGGAAGCGGGTCGCTCAGCATCACGTGAGGAAAATTAACGAGGCCCACGGGAGGGAGAGAGAGGATAAGTGGAGTAGTGGTCAAAAGAAGGGGGGGGGGGGGGGGGGGGGGTTAGGAGTAAGGTTTGAACAGAAGTGTGAATGAAAGAACCGTTTTCATTCAAACGATTCTGTCTTCACTGGAAACAGAATGTGTGATATTTCAGTACGACCTGCTTATGAAATAATGGTCATTACCAACCTGGTTTTGTTTTCAAATTTTTTTTTTTTCCTTTAGGATCTCTTAACTGTACGTCTGACAACATCAGTAGTAATGAATAAGCTTTCATTTTTTGCATAATAAGTGTTGGGTGCATTGAAGTACAGATTGTTTTCCTGCTTGATTGAAATTAAATCCAAAATCAAAACATTGAATATTGAATAACAACTCCACACCTGTTGCAAGTATGTCCAAACAATGATTGATCTACACCTGTTACACATACGTAAAGACGTCCTCCACATGTGTGAGAGATCGTTGGGGTGCAGGAGGAGAAGATGATTATTTTTACACACAGCAAAAGTGGTGTTGTCGATTTTGTTTTGATCAATAAGTAAAAGCGTACTGCGTGTTCTTTAGATGTACTAGTGTACTGAAATAGTCTCTGTCTGAAAATAGTATCTTTCGTTCATCATTCTGTCTCAGTCTATTTTAGTTCATCCGTCTGTATCTGACCAACAACAATCCAACACCACACCACACACACAACACACACCACACACACACACACACTCCCACACACACACACAACGCTCGCACGCACGCACGCACGAACACACTCACGCGAGCGTGTGCCCCAATACACATTTAAAGGATTGCGCACCAACACACACACACACACTCACATACATTCACAGAGAGAGAGAGAGAGAGAGAGAGAGAGAGAGAGAGAGAGAGAGAGAGAGAGGACCGAACGCTTGATCACATTGCCACAGTTTTATCTCTGGGAAACCCATTACGCCTACACACACACAGGCTTTTCTGTTTGATCACCCCACCCCACCTGTACGTGTGTGTGTGTTTGTGTGTGTGGTGTGTGTGTTGGTGTGTGTGTGGTGTGTGTGTGTGTGTGTGTGTGTGTGTGTGTGTGTGTCGTGTGTGTGTGGGGGGTGGGTGTCGATTTGTGTGTGTGTGTGTGTGTGTGTGTGTGTGTGTGTGTGTGTGTGTGTGTGTGTGGCCCCCCTCCACCGTGACATAGCGATTCTCTTTACCCCCACCTAGACAGCAACTTGTGATGCCAGCCGCTATAAATAGCACCTGCAGCAGCAGCAGCCAGCAGCAGCGCGGTGGCGGCAAACGGTCCGGCGTCAGCATTCAGTTAAGATCGTTGATGCTTGTCGAAGCGTTCACACGCACGTGCCATGTTTTCACCGCTTCCTCAGGAGGCTCACCACGGCCAATTAGCCTGCAACCTAGGCTTCCGGCTGTGCGATCGCGCCGTAACCACGTGTGTCATATGATACTCTTGCGCTCTCACTCTGTCTCTCTCTCTCTGTGTCTCTCTGTCTCTGTCTCTCTATCTCTGTCTCTCTCTCTCTCTCTCTTCTCTCTCTCTCTCTCTCTCTCTCTCTCTCTCTCTCTCTCTCTCTCTCTCTCTCTCTCTCTCTGCTTGCGTCTCTACCCCCCAGTCTGATCTCTCTCTCTCTCTCTCTCTCTCTCTTCTCTCTCTCTCCTCTCTCTCCTCTCTCTCTCTCTCTCTCTCTCTCTCTCTCCTCTTTGCTTGCGTCTGTAGCCTTCTCTCTCTCTCTCTCTCTCTCTCTCTCTCTCTCTCTCTCTCTCTCTCTCTCTCTCTCTCTCTCTCTGCTTGCGTCTCTACACCCCAGTCTGCTCTCACTCTCTCTGTCTCTGTCTCTGTTCTCTCTCCTCTCTCTCTCTCTCTCTCTCTCTCTCTCTCTCTCTCTCTCTCTCTCTCTCTCAGCGAGCGCGGGCGGTGTGTATATGTGTGTGGGTGTGTATGTGTGTGTGTATATATATTGTATATATATATATATATAATATATATATATATATACACATATATATATATATTATATATATATTATAATATATTATATATAATGTGTGTGTGTGGTGTGTGTGTGTGTGTGTGTGTGTGTGTGTGTGTGTGTGTGTGTGTGCATGTGTGTGTGTGTGTGTGTGTGTGTGTGTGTTGTGTGGTGTGTGTGTTCTTCCGTGTATAGTTGCGACTATCGGTATACAAATATGTTCCGTTCACTCCTTCTCTCTCTCTCCCACTTCCCTAATGTCTCCCATCCCTCCATCCCCCACTTTCCCCCCTCTCTCTCTCTTTCTTCCCACCACTTCCCCTCCCTCTCATGACCAGTCATGCTGACATCATATGATCACCATCACACTCCTCCTACCCTCCCTCCTCCCTGGACATGTGGGTCCCTAACCACACTCCAACCTCCACTCCTCCTCATCCTCCTCCTCCTCTTCTCTTTCAACCCTCCTCCAGCATACCTCCACTACGATCCAGTCGCCAGCGACTGAACCGGGGGAACAAACAGGTTCGCCCGTCGTCTCTACGTCTGTCTGCTGTATTTGATAGGATCGGTCCGTCTCCGATAGGCCTGTAACAACCTTCATATGTGTTTGTTCATTACGCCGGCGAACGAAGAGATCACATTGGTCTGCCGTCTCTCTCTCTCTCTCTCTCTCTCTCTCTCCTCTCCTCCTCTCCCTCTCTCTTCTCTCTCTCTCTCTCTCTCTCTCTCTCTCTCTCACGTTGGACTTTGAGTGTGTGAGTGTGTCCCACAGATGTCTAAAAATTTTGACTTGTTGGGTAAATTTTGTTCAAAAATTGTTCTTTATATGGGTAATAAGTTCACGCCCCCATGTCATAACGGCTGTACAGCTATTGACATTAAAATATCATTGAGTCATTGAGTCTCTCTCTCTCTCTCTCTCTCGCTCGCTCGCTCGCTCGCTCGCTCGCGCGCGCGCGCGCGCGCGTGTGTGTGTGTGTGTTGTGTGGTGTAGGAAGGAATTCTGTTTTACGTCTCGTCACACATATAGGTGATTGCAGACGTCTAAATAACATATTGTTTTACAATTTTAGACTATATCATAAAAGAAAAGAGGACGATGTGGTTACATGGAACAAAAATAAAGGATAGATGAATTGTAGGACAGTAACTATGAAAAATTAGATAAAATATAACTAAAATAATCTAACTTACGATTATGATTTAAAAATGTTCCTTAATGGACTTCCCAAAAAGGTTACTCGTTAATTTTAACAAGAGAAACAACTGGCAACGAATCTAAAAAGTCAAACACATTAACATGCCCAGTGTCAGCACTTGGTATAACACCATTCAAAAGGGTTTTCGTTAGTTCACAATCGAAAATCACATGTTGAACTGAAAGATCCCCACGACATACGCACTTAACAGTCTGGCAATACTTGGTTCGTAGGGAATTACATAAAAGTCTTAAAAGTCAGGCTAGAAACCGGTCGGCTAATCGACACAAAGTTGACAGAGTTTGCTGACGAGGTTTTGATGAGGAACTGTATTGACTCCAGAAATCCCTCTCGATTATATGACTAATTTCCTTGTATGATAAAGGACAATCAACCTTAATACTACCAAATATATTCTTTGCTCCCCTTTTTGCTGCTCTATCTGCTTGATCATTAAAAACGAAGGAGGTGTGCGATGGAACCCAAGAAAATACAACATTAGTACCATTCATGTAAAGACAGTGCAACATGTACTTAATCTCAAATAATAATTCCTCTTTGTGTATTTTCAAAACAATACAAACTTTTTTAATACTGACTGTGAATCAACACAAAACAGGATATTTAAATATTGAGACTGCAAGGAAATTAAATAATTTAATGCCATCAGGACAGCAACTAGTTCAGCTGTAAATATAGAATGACCCTTACCTAAATAATATGATTTTTCAGCTTTGAAATCTGGAATTACAAAGCCAGATCCCGCACTACCATCATCAAGAACTGAGCCGTCAGTGTATACTTTCAAATAGTTAGTAAACTTTTCTTCCATGTCAATTTTGACAGATGCTGCTAACACATGCGGCGAAATCGCTTTATTCAGATCAGAAGAAAAAATGTTAACTGTTACTTCCGTTAGTTCCCAAGGGGGTAACCGGCGGAACCAGTACGCGAGGCGCTACCTCATGTGGGTCAATCTTTGATGAATTAAAAACGTCTGAAACATATGAACGAAGCGTCTCTAAATTTGAATTTTTCTCTGTGTGTGTGTGTGTGTGTGTGTGTGTGTGTGTGTGTGTGTGTGTGTGTGTGTGTGTGTGTGTGCCTGCGTGCGTGTGGGTGTGTGTGTGTGTGTGTGTGTGTGTGTGTGTGTGTGTGTGTGTGTGTGTGTGTGTGTGTGTGTGTGTGTGGTGTTGTGCGTGCGTGCGTGCGTGTGCGTGTGTGTGTGTGTGTGTGCGTGCGTGTGTGTGTGTGTGTGTGTGTGTGTGTGTGTGTGGTGTTTCTTTCCCCCCTCCCCTCTCTCCCCCCATCTCTCTATCTCCATCTCTCTCTCTCTCTCTCTCTCTCTCTCTCTCTCTCTCTCTCTCTCTCTCTCTCTCTCTCAAGCATGATTGTGGTAAAGCTGTTGGACCTTTTTTTTTTTTAAACGAAAACTGCGTTTAAAAAAAAACAACAAAGAAATCATATTTGTGTTCAGTGTCGGGTTAACCGGTGGTTTGTTTGCCAGTATGTTTATGCTAAAAGTATTGGACCAGCTTTTGCGGAAATTGACGGAAAATACATGGTTGTCAGCTGCGTTGGTTGGTTTGTTTGCCAGGAAGACTTTGTCCAAAAGCACTGGGCCGTTTTTTATGAAACATAGCGGAAAGAGCACGTTTGCCTATCGCCTCGGTTTGCCTGTTTGCCATCAGAAATAACATTTTGTCTAGCGCGTCGGTTTGCTTGTTTGCCAATAAACTTATGCTAAAATCACTGGACCGATTTTTTTTTTAAACTTGACAGAAAGACGGAATGTTTGCGAAGTTGTGGATCCGTGGGACGGATCTAGGTCAAGGTTCGATCCAGGATCTGCACAAGAATATTATTATGAGTTTTCCACCCAACGTAATCACGGTGAGATTACCCCTGACATACTGATAAGAGAACAGAGTTACTGGCCCGTCAAGCCAAGGGACGACTAACTTACAACACAGACGGAGTACGTTTTCGGCCTATTGGGTCTCGTTCAGGCAAGGCAAATAGCATTTCAAACAAAGAAAGCAAGGGATGAACACGGAACTGATAGCCACTTATGTCTTCGATCTGGATGCAAAATGTCTGTGGGTTCTTTGTTTTCATTGTTCTGAGTGTCGTTTGTTCTGCCTGTAAGAAGGCCCAGTAAATAGAATAGCTCTGTATGTGTGTTGTGTGCGTGCGTGCGTGCGTGCGTGTGTGTGTGTGTGTATGTGTGCGTGCGTGCGTGCGTGGTGTGTGTGTGTGTGTGTGTGTTGTGTGTGTGGTGTGTTGTGTGTGTGATGTTTTGTTGGTGTTAATGTTTGTTTCTCCTTTAGCAGCCCTGGCATTTTTTTATTATTTTCGTGCATTTTCAGTTTGTGCTCGTACATCATTTGAAACGTTGCATCCGACTGCAGATTATTATGTCTTGCACACGTCGTAAACGTTGAATCCGCTAGAAACTGATCTGGAACAGGTTATGAAACTGGCTCCTAACGCTAGGAACCTAATTACAGACTCAGCGGAGTACGTTACGGCCTATTGAGTCTCGCTTCAGGAGGGCAGTAGCATTTCAACACATGAATCAAGGGTTAAACGGAACTGATGAAGCTTGTCTATCGTCTGGATGCAAATGTCTTGAATGTCTCATGCTGTCTATTGTTCTGATCTGACTTGTTTCTGAAGAAGCTCCGAAAATGGCTCTGAATGTGTCCTGAGTGTGTGCTGAATGGGTCTGTGAGTGTGTTGAACGTGCTGCGTGCTGCGTGCGTGCGTGTGGCGTCTGCTGCGTGCGCGCTGCGCGCGCGGTGACTGTTGGAGTGTGTGTGAGCGTGTGTGGTGTGTGTGTGATTGGTTTCTTGCCTGTGCAGCCTGCAATTTTTTTTTGTTCGTCTTTATATTCTGCTCTGACGTGTCTTAATCATTTTAACCTGCATCCTGACACTGTCTATGAAACCATCCTTCGTTAATCCAACCGTATTTTTTCAATAAAGAGGCCAAGGCGATCCGTGGTGCATTTCGTAGAAAGTTCCTCTCCTATTGAGCATGTTTTAGCAGATTGTTGGGACTTACGTCATGTCAGATATTCAACGTGGTGACAACCCTGATATGGCCCTTTGCGGTCGGCTGGGCTATAAGCAACACTACCTTACTAATATATCAGCACTTAGAGCAGTGAGTGTTGGGACTTACATTATGTCAGAGATATCAACACTTTAGAGCAGTGAGTGTTGGGACTTACATTATGTCAGAATATCAGCACTTTAGAGCAGTGAGTGTTGGGACTTACATTATGTCAGATATCAGCACTTTAGAGCAGTGAATGTTGGACTTACATTATGTCAGAGATATCACACTTTAGAGCAGTGAGTGTTGGGACTTACATTATGTCATTCAGTAGGCAGTGAGTGTTGGGACTACTATGTCATCAGCACTTTAGAGCAGTGATGTTGGACTTACATTATGTCAGAGATATCAACACTTTAGAGCAGTGAGTGTTGGGACTTACATTATGTCAGAGATATCAACACTTTAGAGCAAACTTTCTGAACGGTTTGTTTTAGAGTTTGTTCAGAGATATTCCTCCAGGTAATTTTTCAATCCCTGAAGGACATAATTATTTTCATTTGACAGTGATTTTAGGAAGAAAGGTTGTTTTTTTCAGCATCTCGTTTGTTTGCTTGTGTGTGTGTGTGTGTGTGTGTGTGTGTGTGTGTGTGTGTGTGTGTGTGTGTTGTGTGTGTGTGTGTGTGTGTGTGTGTGTGTGTGTGTGTATGTGTGTGTGTGTGTGAGTGTGTGTGTGTGTGTGTGTGTGTGTGTGTGTGTGTGTGTGTGTGTGTGTGTGTGTGTGTGTGTACGTGGTGTGTGTGTGTGTGTGTGTGTGTGTGTGTGTGTCGTGTGTGTGTGTGTGTGTGTGTGTGTGTGTGTGTGTGTGTGTGTGTTTTGTCTGTTTTTTTGTTGTTGTTGTTGGTTTTGTTTTCTTGTGTGTGTTTTTTAGCAACTATATACAGAATTGACTGATAAGATGAGAACCCTAACATGGCCCTTCACGGTCGACTAAATTACAAGTATTTAGGAATCGAATTGAATCCACGAAGTGTTAAGATTCTGTAGTGCTCTATTCTGAGACAAAAAAGATTATGGAAAGCTACTCTTTCAGACTATACATACTGTTATTCCCCTAGGTGAAATGGAAAGCTACCTACTCTTTCAGACTATACATACTATTATTCCCCTAGGTGAAATGGAAAGCTACTCTTTCAGACTATACATACTATTATTCCCCTAGGTGAAATGGAAAGCCACTCTTTCAGACTATACATACTATTATTCCCCTAGGTGAAATGGAAAGCTACTCTTTCAGACTATACATACTATTATTCCCCTAGGTGAAATGGAAAGCTACTCTTTCAGACTATACATACTATTATTCCCCTAGGTGAAATGGAAAGCTACTCTTTCAGACTATACATACTATTATTCCCTAGGTGAAAAGAATCATTTTTTTCAGTCACGAACTGACCTGTCCACAGAAGCTGGAAAAGAAAAAAAAATTAAATAAAACAAATAAACGAAACAAAACAAAACAAAATCAATCCTGTCTTTGGTTTTCTCCAATATCACATTAAACATACCTTCCTCTCTCTCTCTCTCTCTCTCTCTCTCTCTCTCTCTCTCTCTCTCTCTCTCTCTCTTCGCTCTCTCCGTCTCTCTTCTCTCTGTCGCTCAGTCTTCTCTCTCTCTGTCTTCTGTCTGTCTGTCTGTCTGTCTCTCTCTCTCTCTCTCTCTCTCTCTCTCTCTCTCTCTCTCTCTCTCTCTCTCATGTTCTTTCGGATCCGGATCAAAGAGTGGATCCAGATCTGTTCGACCTGGCAGAGTTCTTCGCTTTTCGAATCGAATGCCTTTCTAATTCCTTCCTTCAGATGTTGATAGCGTAAACTCGGGTAAATATGGTCAAGCTTGGAACTACCTTTTTCTTTTAACAGAAAGCTTTAATTATTTGTCGGTACCTCTGGTCTGCGCATGTGTTCGACGAATCGGAGCCAGAAGCAGCTTTAGCTTGGAAATATGGGCGTGTCACTGTTTTACCATGAGAGCAAAATTGTTTTCTCTTCTCTCTCTCTCTCTCTCTC
>CM031611.1:84475499-84480499 GCA_018398815.1 Conus ventricosus | reverse complement strand
CGATTCTTCTTCTTCTTCTTCTTCTTCTTCTTCTTCTTCTTCTTCTTTCTTTCTTTCTTTCTTTCTTCTCTTTCTTCTTCTTCTTCTTCTTCTTCTTCTTTTCTTCTGTCTGTCTGTCTGTCTGTCTGTCTGTCTGTCTGTCTCTCTCTCTCTCTCTCTCTCTCTCTCTCTCTCTCTCTCTCTCTCTCTCTCTCTCTCTCTCGTGGCATTCCAATGGCATTGACCCCCATGCCACTCATTCCAGCTGGAGATCTGCAGTTTCGTTCCGGCTTGTGCAGTCGCAGCACCGGCATTGGCAATCCACATAACAAGGAAAGTCCATCAGTTAGTCGTCACAAGGCAACTTTCCTGAGGAGACACTGTAAGATGCCGAGTCACTTCGGCGGCTTCAGCGCTGCCGGTCCTGACCCAACATAGTTGGTTGTTTGTTGTTTGTCCGTCGAGACGACGAAGACCATCTAGTCATCCTGGGGTCAGGGGTGAGTGCGTAGATGGCTGGTCAGACCGATCTGCGCCCGGAAAGATCTATCACAGTATGGACAGGGGATGGTGGCAGCAGTTGGGAGATCTGTTGGCGCTGGTCTTCCTGATCATCCTGCGCTGCTCAGCTGCAGAAATTCTGTTACTTTCACAGGTTTCGGCACCATTGCGGACAACTGATCGCCACCCGTCTCTGTCCTGGGCAGTCTGCTCCCATGTTGTGTGGCTGGTGTTGAAGGCCTTCAGGGAAGATTTGAGGCTGTCTTTGAAACGTTTCTTCTGGACTCCATGAGAGCGTTTTCCTTGTTGTAGTTCACCAAACAATAGTTTCTTTAGCAGCCGATGGTCTGGCATGCGAACTACATGACCTGCCCAGCGAAGCTGTGACTACATCAGGATGGTGAAGATGCTAGGCAGGCCAGCACAAGTGAGGACTTCAGTGTCCGGAATCTTATCTTGCCACTTAATACCCATTAGTCTTCTGAGGCAGGTGGTGTGGAAATGGTTCAGTTTCCTGGCGTGACGCTGACCCAACATACGCCCCTACTACCTACTACTCACACTACCTACGAAGCCCCCCTACTGACGACAATCAATGCTCAGTTACGAAGGTCATGACAATGACAATGGCGATGATTCTTTATTTCATAACGGTCAAAGTATAGGCTTAGATAGCCATTGTTCATACTTGCCGTTACTATTCTACGAAGCTAATACTAAGCCTGGCGAGGTGTGTCCAACGAACGACAGTCATCATGAACTGGACAGTAAAGGCGGCATCGAACTCACCAAGGCGTAGATAGGAAGAGAATTTCAAAACTGAGATGACCATGAAGGAGGGCATGAAGGGCTACAGATTTGATACTTTTTATGTGTTGATCGATGAGGATGGGGATATATGAAGGAGGTGATGGCACTGTGATGGAGCTCCATTCCAGTCTGAGACTGCATGACGGGGTGTGTTCTACACTTACTTTTATGATATATTCCGGCTTCAGTAAGACCCAAGGGATGCAAACACCTATTGTGTGTGTGTATGTGTGTGTTTAAAAAAAAATTTTTAGGCAGTTTGAGCAACACCCTGAAAGACGCGTCCACTGAGTGCATAAAACTCCTTTGTGTGCATCCAGTCCTCCCATTTCAGCCCATATCAAACAAAGCTCTGGGTAGAAGCTGAGCAAAGCCTGGAAACCCTACATATATAAATAGCTATGACGGGAACCGAACCAACGACTCCCAGCCCTGAATCTACGATGCTAGTCTCTGCGACACAGAGGCATGGGGGAGCTCGATTCTCGTTGACCTGGAGGAAGAGGAGAGAATGGGGGGGGGGGGGGGGGGGGGGGGGAATCTTGTTTGTTCGTTATGTTTCTTTCCTTCCTTTCCTGTCCTTTCATTCTTCTTTCTTTCTTTCTTTCTTTCCTTCTTTCTTTCCTTCTTGTTTGTTTCTTTCTTCTTTCCTTTCTTTCTTTCCTTTCTTTCTTTCTTTCTTTCCTTCTTTCTTTCTTTCTTTCTTCCTTCCTTCCTTCCTTCCTTTCTTTCTTTCTTTCTTTCTCCTTTCTTTCTTTCTTTCTTTTTCTTTCTTTCTTTCTTTCTTTCTTTCTTTCTTTCTTTCTTTCTTTCTTCTTCTTCTTTCTTCTTTCTTCCTTCTTCCTTTCTTTCTTTCTTTCTTTCCTTTCTTTCTTTCTTTCTTCTTCTTTCTTTCTTTCTTCCTTTCTTTCTTCTGTCTTCCTTCCTTCCTTCCTTCCTTTCTTTCTTTCTTTCTTCTTTCTTTCTTTCTTTCTTTCTTTCTTTCTTTACTAATCCCACAACGTAATGAAAGACGGAAGGATGCCGAGAGGGGGTGGGGAGAGCGGGAGAGGGAGGTGTGATGAGGGAGGGGGGGAGGGGTGGGAGCAGAAGAGTGAGAAGGAAGGGAAGCGATGGAGGTGGGTGCAGTTCAAGTACAGTGGCTTTGTCGCAAGGTGAGAAAGTGAGATAGACGGGGAAAATGCACCTCTTTGTTCAACCTTCTGATCCAGTGCGGAGCCCATCTATTCATCTAAACTTTGCATTGTATAAACTCACCTTAGACATTCCGGTCAAACGCTGCATTGTCGAAACCCACGCAGGGCCCCAGATATAAAACTTTACACTTTCGCTTTCCATCTCAGCATGTTATTCCACTGATGGTATGGGTTCTCTCAGACCGAGCCCCCCCCCCCCCCCCCACCCCACACCATTTCCCAGGGACCCATGTCCATGTTGTCGTTATCCATTGCAGAGGACGTTAAACCCCGACGTAGTCAACTTTTGCTCCGCTGTGCCAGAAAACAGAATACCCCAGACGATCTTGTAAAACAAAAACAAAACAAAAACAAAAAAAAAGAAAGGAAAGGGTTTATCAGGTATCTTATCGCCGTAGTATTTTCTCTATATGAAACTTATTCTGTTAAGGACTACGTCAGTGTGCTCATGTCCACAGTTTTACTGCTCAAAGTTTTGTCAAAGTTCTGTCAGACTTCGCGAATAACCATACCCTTCGCAGAGAGAGAGAGAGAGAGAGAGAGAGAGAGAGAGAGAGAGAGAGAGAAGAACAGAACAGCATTTACTGCCGTTTCCAAATAACCTCCCTCTGGGAAGGGGGTCACAAGTACAACATCAATAAGCGGCGGCAAATATATAACTGAATAGAAATAAAGCAAATCCAGTGTCCCAAATGTCCAAAGCTACAGCAGACAGTTCCCACACATTCTCTCTCTCTCTCTCTCTCTCTCTCTCTCTCTCTCTCTCTCTCTCTCTCTCTCTCTCTCTCTCTCTCTCTCTCCATCTCCTCCTCACACACACACACACACACAGCGCGCGCACGCTCTTCCATGCATGCACGCACGCACGCACACACACACACACACACACCACACACACACACACACACACACACACACACACACACACACACACACACACACACACACACACACACACACCACACACACCTAAGCGTGTGCTAACACGTTCGCTCGCGCATGCAAGCGGTGCTACCTTACAACACTAACTGCAACCCCAATGGCAAACTGGGTGGAAAAGAAGGAAGAGCAGACAAATGTGTGTGTGTGTGTGTGTGTGTGTGTGTGTGTGTGTGTGTGTGTGTGTGTGTGTGTGTGTGTGTGTGTGTGTGTGTGTGTGCGTGCGTGGTGTGGTGGTGTGTTGTGTGTGTGTGTGTGTGTGCTGTGGTGGGTGCTGATGCGCGCGCGCGCGCGTGCGTTCGTGTGTGTGTGCGTGCATGCATCTCTCTCCCTTCTCTGTCTCTGTTCTGCTTCTCTCTCTTCTCTTCTCTCTCTTCTCTCTCTCTCTCTCTCTCTCTCTCTCTCTCTCTCTCTCTCTCTCTCTCTCTCTCTCTCTCTCTCTCTCTCTCTGCCTGTGGCTTGATTTCAAAAGGTCAGTGGAACTTCCAAGTTAATCTGATGATAAATGGATGATGATGTCGCGCATCTCAGTGGAGATGGCAGATGAGGGCCGTGGGGGAGGCCTATGGATTCACCGCTGATGGAAGTCACTGTCTTTACCTGCAGGGATGCTGACTTGACAGTGCTGGATGGAGTGAGAGAACACGATTGTCTCGAACGAAGTTTTTTTGTACGCGTTCTGTGCGAAGAAGAATCTGTCAAGTTTAAAACCGTGTTTTCACACCATTTGAGACGAGAGTAGTAGTGACACTACTACTAAGACCCCAAATTATCACCTGCATCACCATCACCATCGCCTCCACTACTACTACTACTGCTGCTGCTGCTGCTACTGCTACTACTACTACTACTACTACTACTACTACTACTACTGCGCGACTGTGTGCGCGCTACTACTACTACTACTCACTACTCTATACTACTACTACTACTACTTTTAGTCGTGGTGCTTACTACTACTACTGCTGCGCAGCTACTCTTCCGCCTCCTCGACCTCTTTCTCTCTTCCTCCTCCTCCTCTTTCTCCACTCCTCTCCTCACACTACCTCTGCTACTACTATGGCTACTGCTACTGCTGCTGCTGCTCCTCCTGCTCCTCCTACTTCTACTACTACTACTACTACTACTACTACTACTACTACTACTACTACTACTACTACTACTACTCTTTTCCTTTTCCTCCTCTTCTATTACTACTTTGCTGCTGGTGCAACTACTGCTGTTACTACTTCCGCTTCTAATTTTATTATTTCTGCTGCATGCCACCATAGCAAATTCTGGACACTGTCTTACTATAGCTTCTGAACGATCGTTGGCTTTGCTACTGCTGCTGCTGCTGCTGTATCATTGTCTGTAATAAAACCCCAAAGGTAAATGAACCGGAGGAGTAGAGGGCTGTTTTTTGCTGTTGCTGCCATAGTAGCCACCGCTGGTGAGGATGCAGCTGCAAATGATCACGCGGCTCTTGCTGCTGCTAACACCAATGCTACATCATTCCACGACCTGAGATCCCTCCGGTAAACACAGAAGGGGAAGCCGGGTGATGACAAAGCAGTTCGCTGGACGTAGATGTTA
>CM031611.1:84467999-84470499 GCA_018398815.1 Conus ventricosus | reverse complement strand
GAAAAAACGCACAAATTTCGTATTTCCATTTCCCTGTTTGCCCTGTTTTCATTTGTCTTGCCCACCCCGAACCACCATTCCCACCCTCTACTTTAATCCCCCCCCCCTTCACAAACAACAGTAACAATATGAAATGGCAAATGTCAAACTAATCTTTCATTACCGCATGGAAGTGTTTGTTCGTGTGTATAGTGTTTGTTCGTGTGTAGTGTTTTAATCTTCCTTTCCAAGGAAGATGATTGTGTGCGAAATGAAAGGACCTGCCATCGTGTTTATAACGTTTGTTTGGTTGTTTCTGTGCTTCTTTGTCCGTTTGGGTTGCCTGGTGGTGATATGGGTGGCGACATTCCCATCTTTTTCATTGCGTGACTGACTAACAGATAACACACCATCGGCTTAATCCAGGGTGGAAGAATGGAGGATAAGTGTCTTCACATTTGCTAGTTACGGCTCCAGTACGCATACTGAAGGCATTCATCACTTCCTGTTGATCTGATTGGATCGCTGACTGCCTCCACTTCACGGGTTGGTGGTCTGTCCTCCACACTTTGCACCTGACATTGGAAGCACACACACTGGTTTGACTGCAGGGAATTCTACCTACAGGCAGTTGGCCGACCTCGCCTAACAACGGACAAGAAGAAGCTGGCAAACGTAGTTATCTGAAAGTGAAGTCTAGCCAACTGAGCCATTGTCTAGAGGCGCACGGTGCCTGGAAACGGTCAGTGGAATGTGTTAACAGATGGGACTCCAGCAAAGGGAAATAGTGGAAAAGGAGAGGAAATACTTATCCCTTCACCTCTTCATCCACGGCCCAGTAGGCGTATAGAAACAGTGAGACGTAGGATAATGCTGCGATATAACACCAGTCTGGCAAACATTCATCTTTACATTACATGAGAATGCACCATTTGCCATGTACAATTGTGACCTAACGAGTCAGCAATCAGCATTCGAATCTTGCCACGCTAATTTCTCTTTATGCATGTTGCGTATGCATTATGCACTAGGACATCTGTACTTATGGGAACATGGGAATTGAGAGGAGGAATGTTTCATATATTTTTCGCTTATCAACTGTGTTTCCAAATGCATTCTTTGGTTAGCAGTGTGAGGAGTAGTGACGAGGCATACCTAAACAGTATGCCATCTTTGATTTATATCTGTTCCTGTCATAGCTGACAGCAATGAATCCTGATTAAGCTGGACATACAAAACAGACGGGGTAAACATCCAATCATCTAAACATCCAAGAATTTGTTTTTCTTTGCAACGCCAAGAATAGGAACGGGAATAATTATATCAACGAATTAGCTCTTCACATAGCATTATTTCTTGCTTGTTACCTGTCCATACATTAAACCCTTACAAATCCGAAGAGGCCTCCTACACACAAATAGTCAAAAGATTCGGCTCGACCAACAACGGCTTATAAACAAAACAACGTCGTTGACAAGCAGCGCCAGCTAATGTGACCTTCATGTATCACTGGGCTGGTATTTAGCATGTCTCCTGTCTGGCTTTTTCCAGTGTTGAAAGCTTGAAGCTTTGATCTCGGACTGCGAGTCCCCATTAGTCTGAACATATGGCCAGATGTCTTGGACTTTGTGATCCGTAGATCAGCAAGAAATATCTGATTAGCAGGTACGAGACTTTGACTTGATATATACATCAGTAGCGTCGTGCATGTAAACGGCATGTCCTGGTGTGTTTTTTTTTACATGTTCTTTAGAGGGTTGGGAGACATGACCTTGTTCATTTTGAAAAGAACAGAAGAGATTCATCGTTAGATATACTACCTGCTAGTGAGAACCGGCTTCTCCAGTAAACAGGAATTCTGAAGAGAACAACAGTTTACACTATGTATTGCTTCCAACCCTTCTAAACCTTCTAACATTTCCGAGCTTTAAATGCCATTTCTGAAATCCCAAATCTATCGAGACAGTAAGCATTTCAAAATGTAAAAAAAAGTTGCACAGTTTGGTGTTCTTTTTTTTTTTTTTTTTTTTTTTTTTTTTTGCTGTCCCACTCGCTGCGCCACCTCAGAGGCAGTGCACCCACGCCGCTCATTCCGACACTCCGTCTACAGCCACAGCCCGGTCGGCCCCGCCGCAGCCCCGGCACCGGCAATCCACAGGAAGCAGTCAATGTCAAGTCGTCAAGAGGCAACCCACCGGAGGAGACACTGCACTGCTGCCGGTCACTTCGGTGGTGTTCAGTGGCGCCTGTTCTGATCTAACATACGCAGGACACACCTACTAATCCCCCTACTGACGACAATAATTGCTTAGTCGCGGAGCCGGCGTGAGTGAGCTCTCCCTCCGGAGGGCGCCACCACGTCCGTCCAACGACAGCCCCCATGGACTCGCCGATACGGTGACCTCGACGGAACCAAACCAAGGTCACAGACGTGGAGAGGACATCGAAATTGAGGTCACCATGAGAGCAGGGCATGAAGGGCCACAGAATTTGAGACTTTTTTTTTATGCTGATCGATGAG
>CM031611.1:84424963-84455399 GCA_018398815.1 Conus ventricosus | reverse complement strand
ACAGATTAAACAATACAATTAACATTTTTCTCCTTCCCTATCCTTGTGTGTCTCTCTCTCTCGCACACACACAAGTATGCACGCACACACCCGCTTTAATGCATAAACGCAAGCGCACACACACACACACAGATGCATAGGTGCAAACAAAAAACATGAATGCACACACACACACACACACACACACATAAAGACAGAAACATTCACACACACACCCGCGCGCACGGGAATCATTCACACAATAGACAGACGGTGCTTGTGGGGTGAATGTAAAAGGGGATTTTTGTGGTTCACACTTGAACGACGTAAATTCGAGGCAGCCACCAAAAGCACTTATCAGAGTCCTGAATATTGATCACAGGATCTGTTTCAGTTCTATCGGCGGCCGCCTGAAAAGGCAGCCTTTGTAAGTGAAGCGGAGCGTAAACACAGCTCAAGCCGGTCGGACGACGAAGGGAAACTGCACACACGATAGATAGCCAGGCGGTTTTGCAAAACCGTTACTATTTTTAGGCCCACGTCATGTGTTTGTGGCGTTCACTGAGAGGCTTGCAGGGTAGTTGTCGGAGGTAGACTGAGAGGTTGTTTCCAATAGTCTCCAAATTCAGGGTCTTGCAACATGGTTTGAATTTGTTTTAACTTGCTGAAAATAAAACTGAAGGGGAGACCAACAGTGTAAAACTGAGGATACCCAAAAAGCACTTTTGAAACAGCACGCAATTTGCGAGCATGATCATCAGAATATCCGCATTTCTCTTTGAGCCACTGACCCAAGTTTCTTTTATTATTCCAGCTTTTTTTACCTCTTCATGCCAGTTTTGCAAAGATTCAAGAAATTCCCAAACTGAACGTAGATCATGATTGTTTGAGCATCCTGCTTCTTCAGATTTCTCACCCCCTTTCGCAGCCTGTCCACAACTTCATTTTCATCTGTTGTGTTTGAAAAAAGATCTTCAGAAAATGTTTCTCTCAAAATAGCTGATTGAACGTCAGCCTGACTTGACATAAGATAGTTATGCAGCTCAACTTGTGTTAACTCTTTCCTGCTTGTCTTTTTGCCTTCCTTTTCTTTAAACAGACGTTGAAGTGTTGTTTTAGGCTTCTTTGGCAATTTCTGTGGCCCTTCTGTTTTTGCTTTTTCAATTATTTCTATAATTTTTTTAAAGTAGTATTGATTCCCCCGGGCAAAAAAAATTTCTTCTTCGTCCCCCAAATTTTGTTGGTTTTGGGGGGGGGTTTTAGCGGGAGTTTTTGAGCTTGTTGAAAAGGGAATTTTGGGACCCAGTCAGGTAAAATTTAAAAGTTGAGGGCTGTGTTGGAAATCAAATTGTTTTAAAATGAGAAATTTGGGCGATTCAAAGTTCTTCTAATTCTGAAAAAAATTTGGTCTTGAAAATTTAAATTTTCTAGAAAAAATATTCTTCACGAAAACGCACACCCCGTCTGCCCCCAAAGGGACCCCCCAAATGTGGCGTTGGGTTTCGAAAGGGCCCGGGACGGGCTGGGGGTTTAGGGACCCCGTAAACCCAAAAAAATGATGTATCCCTCCTCCCGTTTGGGGTTGAGCATGCAAAACCCCCCCAATATTTTTAAATTTTGTGTGCATTGCGGCTTTTTGGTGTGGGCAGGTAATTTGCAATTTATCGTTTTTGCGGGTAAAAGAAACAACAGCAGCGGGGCCCGTTGGGTAAGACTGTAAAAGCCTTATAACTATTTAGTTGTTTTATGTGCCTGGGGAGAATGTAAATTTTTTTACGATAAACCCAGGTTTTCTGCAGGGAAAACCCCCTTTTTTAAAACACAAATTTTCGTCGTTTTTGGCAGTTTTGCGCTTTTTAATTTTTTTTTTGTAAAACAGGTTTTAAATTTTTGGTCAAACTGACTTTGAGAGGGGACGGGGATTTGTATGTGAAAAAGGGGTTTTCGGGCAGAATAACGGGGTGGTCGGGGAACAAACTTTTTTAATTTTTTTGTATTTTTCTCGCTGTTGGGGAAAGTAAAAGGATGTCGTTACTTTTAATTTGTGAAGACGTGGTTGCGGCATTTGTTGAACTGAAACCCGGTTTTCCCCGAGCCCTGATGGGTGAAAAACTTGGGCTGGTTCTTGTTAAACTTTTCCCCGGTGTACCTAAAACCCTTTGGGTGGGTGAAGTTTGGGTTTTTGCTGGGGTTTGGGTGATGTAGCATGTGGTCTGGGGAGGGCCCTTTTGGTGGGGTGGACCCCCACTCGGATTTTGGGGCCGGCCGTTTTTGGTTCAAGGAAAGGTTTGGTATAATTCAGTGTACACTTTTTAGAAATTCCTATTTGAACCTGGTTGGTTGGATTGAGCCAGGTTCGGGGAATTAAGAAGGAAACCCTTTTTCTTTTTTTTTTGTTTTGGGGCAATGGGGGGGCCGGAAGCGTCTGAGGTCCCAGGCAAGGGGCTTGTTTCTGTCGGGAAGGGGTATGGGTTTTGAAATTTTAAAACGTGAAAAGGGTTTTGCATTGAGTAGTTATTTTGGATAAATATGATTTGGGGGCATGAAAGGGATAAATTTTGGGTGTTTGGGGGCCATGTCGATTTCTTTTTATTCGTGTGATTTTCGTTTTTCAGCCAGGGAAAACCTGTCGGAGTCAGTATGATCTTTTTGTTTAAATTAGGGGTTTAAATTTGCCGGGACCGGGGAATTTATGTATGTTTTTGTGGGGTTTGTTTGTATGTTGACCCTGTCGGAAGTTAATCAGGGTTAAAAACAAAAAATTGTTTGAATTGTTGTTTTTAAGTTGTATTTGATGATATGTTTTTTCAACCTTTTAAAGAGGTGTTTGTAAACCCTTTATGTGCATTGCTCATTTAAATTGGGAGTAAGCCAGCGGGAAATATTTCAGCAAAAGGTCAATTTTAAACGGTTGACCCCCGGAAAAGTGTTTTGGGTGTATTGATGGAGTGTGGGGTTTGGTTCCCCTTTGGGTTTGGGGCCCTTTGGCTGAAAAGTTGTCAGTAAAGTTTACAGCATTTGACAGTGACTGACTGATTTATTTTGGGCGTAATTTATCTGCATTTTTTTATCTCTTTTTTTTCCAAGTTACATATGTTTGGACCTTTTTTCCAAACCTTGGGCATTGTGGGGGAAGCCATGCATTTTTTTTTTAAGGGTTGTTTGCTATCAAAGGAAAAGTATTTAAAATGTGGCCGTAAAGTCGGCCGGGCTGTGTGATTAAGTTGGACTGAATTTTGAGTAAAATGTTTTAAAAATGCGGGTTTTTGAAAATTTTAAGTGTTTTTAAAAGTCTGTCTGGAAATCTTTTTCCCTTTTTTTACAAATGGTAATAATTAGATTTAAAGCTAATTGCTAATACTGGTTTTCATTGGATAAGGTTCCCTTGGGTGCATCTTGTGATTGGAGTAGGTTGGTTATTTAAAGGGGAACCAGAATATTAAATGTAGTGACTTTGACTCCCAGGGGGGGCCCTCATGATGAATATAAAATTTAGAATGTAAAGGGTACTAGGGGTTTCAGGGATTGATTTTAGTGGGGATGCGCCTGTTTTGTGTCCCCCATACCCTCCCTGTAACCCTTTTGCCTTAGCTGGTCCCTTTTAATCCTCCCTTAGCTGGTCCCTGTAAACCCTGCCTTAGTGGGGGGAGGGAATCCCTGTGCGGGGGAGTGACACAGGTGGGTTTTGCTCTTCCTGTTGCTGTGACAGTCCGAGTGGTCCCTTTGTAAAACGTTGACGACAAACAGGGGCTTTTTTTGGGGGAAACCGCTTGGACATTATTTACGGGGATAAAGGGAAAAGGGGCCCTTTCTTTATCGGTTCGGGGAAAGGGACTACCCGTGTGTGAAAAAAAATTTGAGAAATTTCCTTGGGTTGGCTTTACTTTTTTTTTTAGAAAATATTAAAAATTGTTAGTGGTTTGTTTTTTGGGTTTAAATTGTCATTACTTGTGGGTGTTGCGGCTGCACGGGTTTTTAAAGGGACAAATTGTCTTTTGTTTTGGGTGGCAAGAAACATTTATATAAATTTTTTTTCTTTTTTGGGCATTTGGGTTTGGGGCCCATTTTTGTGGAGTATTTCTTTGAAAACCCCAGTTACGGGATTTTTTAATTGGTCATGCGTGCTTTAAGGCCGGGTTTTTTGGAAGGGTGGCCCGGTTTAATTTTTTCTTAAAAGTGTGTAACTTAAAGAATTGTTGTAGTTTTGTGCATTCTATATCGGTTTTTGGTTTTGTCATGTTTTTACAAAATTGTATTTCTGGGCATTTTATATTGGTGTTTGGTCTGTCATTGTGTCGGAATTCACCCCCGGGTTTGCTGGTTTGGTTGTATGGAGCCGGGTTAAGTGAATTTTTTTGGTAAGTCTCGGATTCAAAGTGCCCTTTTGGGGCCCAAATAGCCAAGGTGTTATCGGTCCGTGTGGGTTGTTTTTGCTTTTGGGTAGCGATCCCATCGCCCGGGGCGGGGCCCTTTTGGGGTTTTGGGCCCCGGGAATTAATGTTATTTGTTTTTAAATTTTCATGACCTTGTGTTTTTTGGTGGTGAAAGGGTGGTAGGTGACTAAAAATCGGGGTGCGGATTGTGCTTGTGGTTGAATTTTTGAGTTTGGGGAGAAAGTGATTGTGTGGGTGTGATTTGGAATATTCAATGTTATGGACCCCGGTGTGGGGGTTTTTAAATTTAAAAATTTTAAAGGGGTAGAAAAATGTTCATCTGTTTTGGAATCTTTTTTGGGTTTTGGGGGCCCCGTTGGGTTTATTGTGTCTGAGTCTGTCTGTCCCTCCTTGTTTTTTCGGGTCAAAAGCGAGTGAATAGGTGGGGGTGGGGGGTAAAAAATTTGGGGGTAAGTAGGATTTTTAAAATTTTTTTTTTTGGGTTGGTTAGCGGGAGGTTGTTAGAGGAACTTCAGGCAAGGAAAACGGGTCACTCTGAGTGTTTAACATTTGGAACTCAGAGTAGTTTAGTGGGTGGTTGGGGGGGTGCGTGCCTAGTAAGGGGGTGGCATAGACAACGAGCCTTAAAGGGAATTTTAAGACCTTTCTTTAAATTTCCGGTTTTTTAGGGGTGTGGAAGTGATTGCTTTGTTTGGGAATGTCTGTTTTTTATGGGGGCAGAAAAGAGTAAAAAAACTCTATTTTATTTTCTGAAATTTTTTGGGGAAAAATTTAGTTTTTTTTGTTGTCTGCCTTTTTTTGTGGGGAAAATACAGCTATTTCATTTTATTTCCCAAATTTGTGGTGGTTTAAATTTGGGGTCAACCAGATGGGGGGTGGTGGGGGCCGAGGGGCTATTTGGTTTTATCTGTTTTTTTTTTTGGATTTGACCCTTGTTTTCCGCTGTTGGGGAAGAGGGGGCCGGGCTTATGTTATTTTTACAGTCCAGCGTGGGTGCGGTTTGTTCTTGGTGTTTGGGGATCTTTCGAGTTAGTTTCCTTGGGAAAGGGGGGACTTCTGATGTATTGTGGGCTCCACCTTTATAGGGTGGGTTATACGGCGGCCCCTGGTTTTGTTGGTATTTTGGTTTTTGAAAGTTTTCGGTTTTGTTCGTAACCCGTTACTATAGGTACCAGGGTTGGCAGACCCAAAAACCATATAGGGTTAAAACCAACATTTTATGTTGGTTTAAACGCACAGGAACGGTTAGCCATCTAAGACCCCTTTGAACAAAGGAAAGGGTGATATGGGGGGATATAGGGGGGGCCCAAAAAGGGTTGAAGGGGGGCTTAAGGCCCAGGGGTTTGGAAAATTTTGGGTTTGCAGGGCAGGGCTTACCTGTACATCAACGAAAAGAGTCCCTTTGGCTAAACTTGAGGCGAGGATGGAAAGGGACGGGGCAAAAGCGTAGGGGGGGTGGGGGGGAGTTGAAACGCAGTTGGGTTGGGAAAACCGCAAAGTAGAGAAGAGCAGGAGAGTGTGATCATCTGCTAAAAAGGAGCAGGACCGGGGATGGTCGAGAGGTTTTATTGAGGGGAAAAGCCAAGCCCAGGAGAAAAAGGGAAAGGGAAAAAGAAGGGAAATAAGAGAGAGAGAAGGGCGGAGGAGAAGGAGGGGAGCTAAGAGCAAGAAAGAAAGGGGGCCGATAGGGAAACATGTCAAACTGCAGCCAATGAGAGAGATGAGGATGGGAGACGAAAACCTACAGCATTTTGAGCAAAAGGGAGCCAAGCTGTGTGGTTTTAGGGCCCAAATGAAAGGGCTTTTCAATTTTGTTGGGTCTGCCCAAGGGGAAAGGGTAGGGATGCGTCCTTTTAAATTATTGAGATAAGTTGGGGTCTACGCAGAAGTAAAAGCTGCCTTGCCCCGGTATTTTGCCCCGACGCAGACGCCTACCCTCAAAAAATTCGAAAGGGTGGAAAGAAGGTGGCTGAAACATTTGAGCAGGTTTCTGGACAGGTTAGGGCATGTTTTTTCCCGTGGTGTGTATCTGCTGACAAGGGGCCCAAAGTAAGCCCAATGATGAAATTTGATTTTTTCCTTCAGGGCGCCTATTTCGACCAGCCCCTCTGCTTATATTTTAAAAAAGGGGAAGGGAAATCATCCCCGAAGGATGCAAAAAATGGGAAGTGGCCCCGCACGTGCTATTGCCCCGGCAGAGGCCAAAGAGAAACGATGAGGGGGGTGCAAAAGAGAAAGAGTCAGCGAAGTCAGCCCCGGGCAATTGTAGGGGGCAAGCGCATGCCCCGAAGCCAAAAACCCAAAATTGGGCAGGGGCCCCAAAGGGGTAGTAGGCCTGTCCAGGAAAAGGGCCGGTGTAAACCCCCAGTCATTGGGCTAAGTCAAGGGGGGGAAAAAGACGTGTTTGGGGGTTTTTTTTTGCCGGGACAAGGGGCACCCGAGGCGCGTGTCCACAAAGAAGGCTTTTGGGGACAAAAAAAAGCACAGGGGGGGGAAGGGCCCAAAAAACCATCGGTGGTAGAGTACTGGCAGGGGCTGAGTTAGAGAGCCTCCGAGCAGAGAGCCCCCGTCCCTCTGCATTTTCGTGTGTGCGGGGCCCTTACACCCACGGGCACTGTTACCCCGAAGGCCCAAGGGGTGAAAGGTCTAAGAGACACTGGGCTTTCATTCTGTAGTGGCTGAAGCATGGTTGAAATGGAAGATACTTTTGGGGAAAGGGGTTGGTTTTGAAGATGGGCTGAGAGTGGGATTGTATAAAGGGCCTTTTGGCCAAGGTGCATTTTATCGTCACCGTTCGTTTGGGGGGCGAAATTGTTTTACTTGTGTTTAAAAAAACCCCATGAGCAAGTCCTTAGGGAATTTGGGTTTCTGTGGGTGGGAAATTTCACCGCAAAAAAAGTACCCGTTTACGCGATCCCCCAGCTGTGATGGCTGGGCATGGGCATGGCTCAGGCCAAGAGGCAGCGGAACCAAAACCCGGGAAATTTCCCTCATGAAGCAAGTCAGGGGTGGACTTCAAAGAGCTCAAGGGAAGGGCGCCCGGGGGAAGACCCAAGTTGGTTTCACCCGGCGTGCCCCCAGAGAATGGTTGGGACGAAAATCGGTCCCGGTCAAGGCGGGTAAATTTTGCAGACCAGGGTGGGCTTTGGGTGGGGACGTACACCAGCCCATGGGGACTACAACCCAAGTGTGGGGGCCCCAAACGTATGAGGCTTGAGGGCATGAAAATGGCTCATGATGTACCCTTTGGAGGTGTCACGACCACCCTGGAGGGCTGCCCCGGGAAAAAATCGGTCTAGGGGGGGAAATGAAGGGGGTGACTGACCTCCCCACGCTTTCCCCAGAGACCCCACAATAAAAAATTACGATACAAAAACCCCCTTTTTTTCAAAACCAGCAAAATAAAAAATTTTCCCAAACACGGGACCCTGCACGATCCAATAAAGCACTTTCCAAAGCACACAAATTTCACAATACGATCAAAAACTCCAACGCCACAAAATGCACAATCCGACAAACACTCCCAACGCCACAACATGCACAAAGCAATCAAAACACTCCAAAACCCCCAACATGCCGATTATAAAAAAAATATTTCACCTACGACGTTACAGATTATAATTCCGCATTCCAGCACATATGACATGTACAAAATTTAAATAAAGAAATATTTCCAGTATTGACCCTTTCTCACCCCCACGGATGCGTCCACATCCCTGCCCTGTCAAGTCCAGGGGAGCACCCTGTCGCACTAGGTTTTTCCGAGCCGGGTTGTTCTCGCAGGGAGTCGCCCAAACCCGGGACACCTCGACATCCCAAGCGGGCGTGAAGAGCTTTGTCCGGGGGGGGGGGGGGGGGGGGGGGGGGGGGGGACGTAGCTGTTACTGGAGGTCCTGGACGGGGGTCCAGGCCGGCCAGTCAAGACGGGGGGCCCCTTTCTAGCAGTCCACGGTCCTGACCAAGGCGTGGCCTCGACCAGCGCGTGGCACATCCCGTCCGTGGTCTCAGCCAGAACGGGGCCCTCGACCAGCACGTGGCACCATCCAGTTCGTGCTCCAGGTTGAAGCCCCCGAGAGGGGGGAGGAAGGGTACTGGGAGGAGAGTCGGAGAGGGGGAAAAAGAAGAAGGAAAGAGGAAGGAAGAAGGGTACTGGAACCCTGCCGTCAGTACCGTCTGACCATTGCTGTCAAGTCTTATCACCCAAACCTCGCTGATGGGCGGGGGGAAGTGTTTTTAAACGCACACAGTACACCCATTGAATCAAGTCTTCTCACACGATGCAGGTAAAAGACTGCATAAAATCAACAGGTTATAAAACAAATATGAATTATTTTCCCACCCTTCTCTCACTCACGCTTAACGTTTTCCTTCCTAGGAAATAAATAAAACACAGCGACCATCGCTTAAAAACTGCCACCACATTTGAAAATAGTAATTCAATGGCATAATTGTCACTTTTTTATAAACACATTTCAAAATAACAAAAAATCTCCAACCACGCATCCGAACGACAAATCATGCGTACGCACGCTCGTGAACATAAAACTCGTTCTCCTTTGCACCACAAACAGACGGTGGCCGAAGGATAAAAGTCCGGCGAATGTGACAGGGCGGACGAGCGAGACCAAGCAAGTTCCAACCCTGAATCACCAGGTTCTCTCCCTTCCCCACCGACTACCGCATCACCAGATACATAACAGGAAAAAAATTTTTGGGAAAATAATTTAGAATGGCCAGGTTAAAGATTGAATTAACCAGAGAAAAGGTCTCACACAATATTCCTCTTAAAATTTTCGAAAACAAAAGAAAATTGCGCAAAAGTGAAGACTAAGCCGGCTAAACAACAACAAATAAAAAACAAACAGACCACGAAATTTGATGCTTACCAGCTACCCGTGGGTGACCCGAAGAGGCGGGTCAAAGGACTCTCTCTACCCTCTGTCCAGTCGAGAGCAGAGGCGAAGATGGGGAAAACAGAAGAAATGATGTCCCTCTCCTACAGGCCGACCTGCAGGAATTGAAAGTACTGACTGTACTCTCGACGATAAGGTAAAGAACCAGGACTGGAGCAGCGCCCCCCAGAGACATCTTCCGCTCGAGTGAAGAGCTAACCCCCCTCAGCAATGGCGGCCAACATGCCATGCTGCGTCACAGAGTGAGCAAAACTTCAAACTAAAAGGAACGAAGCACGAGCGACAGGTTAAAAAGACAGGCGAGAGGCCGATAGACAGAAAGTTCGAGGGGAAAGGTACGGCCACCCGTTGAACTTGCAGGATGAATACACGGGCGGTGGAATTAGAGAGAAGAGAGAGAAAGCAGACCGAAGTGAGCTAACCACCCCAAAGGTGCAACTGCACCACAAGCCACCCTAAGGGACGATACACGACAACAGCACGACAATAAAACATAAGTAATTCCGCCACCCTAGGTGGTCAAAACGCCCGTGGGGCCTCGTGACAAACTCGTGACAAACCCCCCTTCTAAAAGCATCTGTTTCTCTGAGATACAGGGGCTCCTTTGAACCTTGTCGCATGTGCAACTTCACAACAATGGGCCGAACCCAACTCTCTGTGATCGACAGAGTACGATGATCCAATACCAAACACTCCACGATAGAACACACGGGAAATACAATAATACAACTTTATCAAACAACTAAGAAACCTTCCAACCATGAAGGTAACAATCGAACCATTGGTGATTCACTACGTAACCTTACTGAGTGACAACTGTCACTCACCTGATACAGAGACCAAAAAGGGGATATAACCCTGGTTGAGGGGAGGTGTCCCTCTGACTGATTTTCCAATATGCTAACTACGGAGCTCGGCTAGATAGTCAGCATCCGTATTACGGGAACCCTTGATATGACGAAAATGACTCTGCAGTTCACTGCCTAACTCATGAGTCGACGACTAAACTGGCCGGGATCCGGTCCAAGCACGGGAGAGGATGATGATCGTCTCCAGTACAAACTTCGGCCCGTACTTCTTCTTGGGCACGCCAGTGGCGTCCAAATCTGCCTGAGAGATCAGCAACAGTAGGGGCATCGATAGTCCTAAGCGGGACAGCCTCTGGGTACGACTCGCAGATTCTACCACTACCGAAGTGTAGCGGTGACCGCGATCGGATGGGAGGTTAATGGGTCTCACCAGGTCGACCCAACCTTGCTGAATGCCTCCCAACCCGTGGCACTGACCCTAGGGGAACACGCTTCAAGCGCCCTTAGGCGTTGTCCGCTGGCAGACATCGCACTGCGGCAGTACTGCCTAACCTGCGGTTCACCCCTGGCCAGAAAAAGTCTGTCTTACTCGCTCGAGAGTCCGCTTGGAGCCCATATGACCTGCCATGGGGGAAATCGTGGGCCGCCGGAGAACAGATTCTCTCAAGCTTTGGGGAACAACAAGCTGCTTGGCCACACGATTGCCTGAGTGAAAACCCTAAAGAGGATCCCCTTGTGGAGCTAAAGCTCACCTTGGCGTGTGGGGGCGACTGAGGGGGACGATCCACAAGTTGTCGTGGGCGTGGACTCCAAGTCCCTGGCCTGAAGACGGATAATCTAGCAGGATCGGCCCTTGCCAGAACCTCGTCAGAGATGGGCGGGAAGAACGGACGCAATTCCTGTTCCTGCTTCTTAGCTTTGGCGCGTGTGGTGACCCCCACCCCCGCCTGTAGGGGCAATCCGTAGACACGGACTGACTGCGTCCGTCGCGAAGGTGATAGTATTCCCTATGAAAAGGGATACAGAGGTCGCTCCACCGCGATGGCCCACACTTCGCCCAGAAAGTAGGGGGTGGAGATAGAACGAGTACAGAAGGACGGGTGAGGTAAAACCAGTCTCCAACCCCCCACACATATAACTAGCGCCCCGCCGGGCCTCAGGAGAAACCAATCCTTATCCACAAAGATCGTTGATGCTCCCGAATCCCTGATGGTGTCGACCAAGGAGGAACCCAAACCCAACAGAGAAAAACACTGGCACTCTGAATCACCAGAACTGGGATGGAACCCACGTTAGCCGAGGCACGAGGATGCTGGAAAGGACTAGCCCCACGACAAACCAGCGGTTTTAGGACAATCTTTCCTAATGTGGCCAGGACGACCACAAAAAAACACAGTCGGGGCGCTGAAATCCCCGATGAACTGCCTGCCTTTTTTCCCCCCCACTAGCTTTGCCCGGCACCTTTTTGCTACCAAATCCTTGGAGGGCTTTCCTCTCGTATCTGGGCGATGCCCATAAGCCCTGCGAGCTTCAGCAAACACCTCAGCTGTGTGAATCGCACCCCGGAAATCCTGAGGTGCTGTCTCGCCTATCCGGACCTCAACTCTGGGGACCAGTGTTGGTGAGCTGTTCAATGAGGATCAGATCCTCCAGCTCCAACTTAGCTAACTGACGCCAGTACCCTAGCGTCTTGCGCAGCCTATCACCAAACTGCACGAAGGTCTCATCATTTTTTCTCTCATGGACCTAAACTTCCTCCTGTAGGTCTCTGGGGTAAGGTGGAAACGCTTACGCAGAGCCAACTGCATGTCTGCATAAGACGCACCTTCATTTAGAGTGAGCACACACTCCCCTTTCAGCACCAGATAATCCAGAAAAAAAAGGGGCATAGCCTTTTGCTCCTCAGACAATTGGTATGAAACAGCACCTTGTCGAAATGCTCTAAGAACATATCAATGTCCTCACTAGGTCTGAACTCTGGAAGCTTTAACTTTGGGCCTCTAACTCTATCACCTGCCTGGTGATTAACCCCCTGGTTTACAGAAGCGGGAGGGGCCGCGAAAGAAGTTGTTCCTCTCCTCCCTACGCAGAGCCTCCATCCTGTCTAGTTCTTCCCTACGGAGGGGAGCCTCCTCCCTACGCTGATCCTCCTGTCTGGCAGCCTCCTCCCTACGCTGAGCCTCCTGTCTAGCAGCCTCCTCCCTACGCTGAGCAGCTTCTTCCTTCGAAGGACCTCCTGTCGGGGAGCCTCTTCTCTGCGCAGCATAGCCCCTTCCCTATGCATAATCTCCTGTCTGTCAGTTCCTCTCTGCGCAAAAGCCTCCTGTCTACGGCCTCCTCTCTACGCTCTCCTACGCAAGCTTCCTGCCTGCGACCTCCTCTCTGCGCTCTTCCCTACGGAGGGCTTCCTGCTAGCAACCTCTTCCCTACGTTGGGCCTCATCCTCCCGTCGCTGTGCCTAGAAACATCAGGACGGAAGTGTGTCCTGGGCGGGGGTTTTCCCCCACTCCCCACACGGGAGGATGATCCGTCTGACCCGTCCCTTGGGTCTCGACTTTCCCATAAAGGGAAAATCTTCTGGGCATGCCCCTTACGAGGGGAAGCCTGGAGAGGAGAAGGTTTCGGTCTCCGCGACTCAACACAAGCCCCCAGTTGCTTCGCTATACTCTGACGCTTCCGAGCGGAAGTGCCAGTCGGGTCTCGACAGGGGGACCCCCCAGCGAAGAGGGAGTAAAAGTACTCACTGGACTACCTGCTACAGCCTGGAATGGGAGAAGTTACCGTAGTCGAAGTACTGGTCTAATATAGGGACTACCAGTAACATTTTGAATACCCTTCTTCTTCGACGCCCGCGTCGCCATACACCCCGCGCCGGACGTCGCCATGACAAAATATCCTACAGTTTTCCAAATACAGGGGAAAAACAATTCCACTAGAGAAAAAAAAAAACAATATTTTAGGGGCGTGTGTATATGTGTGTATGTGTGTGTGGCGTTGTGTGCGGACAAGTTCCGGCTGCTCCCACTCTGGCAACACCGCGCTCTACACACGAGCAACAGTGCGGTGGGGCTCACCGAAAAAAAAAAAAAAAAAAAAAACTATGTCCGGCTGCCCCCACTCTGGCAACACCGCGCTCTACGCACGAGCCCAAAAGTGCGGTGGGGGTGGCCGAAAAAAAAAACAAAACAAAAACCTAGCAGACGGGATCCGGAGAGAGGTAAAAAAAAAAACACTAGCGTCCGATACAACCCCCTGGGATTCAACAACCGGTAGAGAAAAAAAAAAACAAACAACTGGCTAAATACAAACAGGAATAGAAGACTGAGCGGCCAAAAGAAGGGGAAGACTTACGGCCGTACCTGCGTGAGGGACCCGGCGGAAGGAGGGCTGGACGCGGCGACTCCCCTCGGTCCCCACCTCGACTCCCGAGTCACACCGGATGTTCCCTCAGGCCACCAAAAAGACCTCCTTCACTCTAGAGTCCCCCCAGCCAACCACCCACGAACAAACACGACAAACTGACTAAACATATACAAAACAGACAAAACTAAACCGGTACTCTGCGAAACGAGAGAGAGACAGCCAGAGCCCTTCACATCCCGGACGAGCCCCACAATTGTCACGACGACCCTGGAGGTCTGCCCTGACAGGATCGGGCTAGGTGGGAGTGAAGGGAGTGACTGACCTCACACGCTCCGCAAGAGACCACACAATAAGATTACGATACAACACCCATTTATTCACACCAGCAAAATAACATTCCAACACACGCACCATGCACGATCACAATAAAGCACTCCAACGCACACAACATCACAATTTACGATCAAGCACTCCAACGCACACAACATGCACAATCACGATCAAGCACTCCAACGCACACAACATGCACAATCGCAATCAAGCACTCCCACACCCACAACATGCACGATTATAAATAAATATTTCACCATACGACGTACACGATTATAATTCCAGCATTCCAGCACATATGACATGTACACAATTATAAAGAAATATTTCCAGTATTGACCCTTTTCTCACACCACGGAGTGCGTCCACATCCCTGCCCCTGTCAAGTCCGCAGGGAGCACCCTGTCGCACTAGGTGCTCCGAGCGGGTTGGTTCTCGCAGGGAGTCGCCAAAGCCGACACCCTCGAATCCCAAGCGGGCATGAAGAGCGTGTCCCGGGGGGGTGGGGGGGGGGGGCGTAGCTGTTACTGGAGGTCCTGGACGGGGGTCCAGGCCGCCAGTCAAGACGGCGGGCCTCTAGCATCCACGGTCCTGACCAAGGCGTGGCCTCGAACAGCGCGTGGCACCATCCCGTCCGTGGTCTCAGCCAAACGGGGCCTCGACCAGCACGTGGCACCATCCAGTTCGGCTCCAGGGGAAGCCCCCGAGAGGGGGAGGACGTAGCTGGGAGGAAGGGCGGAGAGGAGGAAAAGAAGAAGGAAGGAGGAAGGAAGAAGGGTACTGGAACCCTGCCGTCAGTACGTTGACCATTGCTGTCAAGTCTTTTCAGCCCCTCGCATGATGGGCGAGGGGAAGTGTATTAAACGCACACAGTACACCCATTGAATCAAGTCTTCTCACACGATGCAGGTAAAGACTGCATTAAATCAACAGGTTATAAAACAAATATGAATTATCTTCACCCCTTTTCTCACTCACGCTTAACGTTTTCCTTCCTTAGGAAATTAAATCAACACAGCGACCATCGCTTAATAACTGCCACCACATTTGCAAATAGTATTTCAATGGCATAATTGTCACATTTATAAAACACAAATTTTAAAATAACACAAATCTCCAACCACGCATCCGAACGACAAATCATGCGTACGCACGCTCGTGAACATAAAACTCGTTCTCCTTGCACACACAAACAGACGGTGGCCGAAGGATAAAAGTCCGGCGAATGTGACAGGGGCGGACGAGCGAGACCAAGCAAGTTCCAACCCTGAAACACCCCGGGTTTTCTCCCTTCCCCCGATACCGCATCCCCCAGATACATAAACGGAGAAAGAATTTTGGAATAATTTTTGAATGGCCAGGTTAAAGATTGAATTAACCAGAGAAAAGGTCTCACACAATATTCCTCTTACAATTTCGAAAACAAAAGAAAATTGCGCAAAAGTGAAGACTAAGGGCCCGGGTAACAACAACAAATCAAAACAAACAGACCACGAAACTGATGCTTACCAGCTACCCTGGGTGACCCCGAAAAGGCGGGTCAAAGGACTCTCTCTACCCTCTGTCCAGTCGAGAGGACAAGGCGAAGATGCGGAAACAAAGAAATGATGTCCCTCTCCTACAGGGCCCACTGCAGGGAAATTTAAAGTACTGACTGACTCTCGACGATAAAGGGAAAGAACCAGGACGGAGCAGGCGCCCCCCGAGACATCTTCCGCTCGAGTGAAGAGCTAACCTCCCTCAGCAATGGCGGCCAACATGCCTTTCTGCGTCACAGAGTGAGCATACTTCAACTAAAAGGAACGAAGCACGTGCGACAGGGAAAAAGACAGGCCCAGAGGGGCCCATAGACAGAAAGTTCGAGAGAAAGGGACCGGCCACCGTGAACTTGCAGGGTTTAATAGGCACGGGCGGTGGAATTAGGAGAGAGAGAGAGAAAGCAGACGAAGTTGAGCTGAACCACACCAAGGTGCAACTGCACCACAAGCCACCCTAAGGACGGATACACGACAACAGCAACGACAATAAACAAATAAGTAATTCCGCCAAACCCCAGGGGGTCGAACGTCGTAGGCTCGTGACAAACTCGTGACAGCAGGACACATGGGGACTAAAAGAACAAAAGCTAGAGTGCTGCAGGGCTTCTACTGGCCTGGAATGTGTAAGGAAGTGGCTCAGTACTGCAGGTCATGCCCAAAATGTCAAAAGACTATAGACAAAGGTAGATGCCCCCAGTCCCCCTAGTGAGACTCCGTCACGGGAATCCATTCGACAAAAGTAGGAGGTTTGGGACGGGGATCAGGGCCATCCTACTCCGGGAACGGAGGGTTTTTGCTACCCCCACGGGATGTGCTAGCAAGAAGCTCTTGCCGTGAGAGAAACTACCCCCAGTGGAAGGGTGCCACCCCCATGGGGGGGAGAGTGAAAAAGTTTTGCGCATACTGTACGGTACAAAGTTTGTGATCGGGTGGTCACTCTCCCTGCGTATCTCGGGGGGGCCCAATCGACATGGAAGGGTTACAGGGTGGGCATACAGCTGCAGCCCTACAAGTTCAGGTTGAGGCACCCCTGGTGATCAAAAGGCACAACTGACTACCTCCGTGGGCGGGGTTAAATTTGGGAGGGTATCTGAGAGTATGTGTTACTAGAAACTGGGGTTTGGAAAGCATTTGTCTCCTGCGTTAATTGACGTGATTTCAATTTTTGGAAAGGGGGGATGCGGGCACTGACATTGCTACTTGAGCCCGTACGTATGTACATTACAGATAGATTAGTGGAGGCGACTAGTTTGAATTTGTCATGGCGGACTGATCATTTCCATGTCGTGTATTTTGGTTTTTCCTTAGGTCATTATTTCCTCTATAATGGGGTACCGGGCAAACTTTTCCGCTCAGTCGATGCTTGTGTGCTCGTGGATTCTGTGTGACAGAAAGTTGGGGGGGTAGGGGGGTTTTTTGAACTTTTTAGTGTTTTCCGTGGAAGGGGAAATTGGGTCTGCATCCTCCCACTGTGATTTGCCCAATCATAGTAACCCTTTACGTTAATTATCCAATCAAGTTAATTTTTACTGTAAAGCGGGGGGGGGTTAGGTGAACTGTCGCTCATGTTTTTTTTTGCAGCTGTTTTTTTTCAGAGGGAAGTTCTGGTGTGGTCGTTCTATTTGGAAGCCCTGGGAACCCTTTTGGGAAAACCTTGTTTTCAGGGTTGGGGGCAAAGATTAGGGGAGCCCCTTTGGGGTCTGGGGGGGAGTTTGTGTTTTGTGTAATTGTTTCTTCTCGCTGTTGGAGGTCAGTAAAAGGACTGTCTTTTACTGAAATTTTTGGGAAACGTGGTTGCTGCATTTGTGTTGAACTGTAACCAGTTTCCCCCGAGCCCTGAGGGGATAAAGATTTGGGTTGCTGTTTTGTTGAACTTTTAACCGGTGAACTGAAACCCGGGGGTGAAGCTTGGTGCTGTGGTTGGGTGCGTAACGTGTGGTCTGGGGGGGCCCTTGGTGGCGCTGGAAAACCCATCTGGGGTTTGGGGCCCGGGGACACTTTTGGGGTTAAAGGGTACGTTGGTATAATTCAGGTCCATTTTAGGACCCTATCATTGAACCGGTTTGTGGTTTGGGTTTGACCCGGGATAGGGGGGGCCCAAGAAGAAAATCCTTTTCTTTTTTGGTTGTTTTGGGGCACTGGGGGCCCGGAAGCTGTTGAGGTGCCAGGAAAGGGGGTGCTTACTGCCAGGAAGGGCTAGGGTTTTGAAATTTAAACAGTGTAAGGGTTTGCATTGGAGAATTGGAATTTTTTGGGGGCATGTAAGTAAATTTTAGGGTTTTTGCATGTGCGAGTACATTTATTCGTGTGACTTCTATTTTCGCCACGGAACTGTTGGGTCAGTATGACGGGTTGTCTTTTAGCAGGGCCTTAAAGCCCGACCAGGAATTAGTATTTTTGTGGGTTGCTAGTACGTTGGGCCCTGTCGGAAGTTAATCAGGGGGAACGCCAAATTTTTTGAAATTTTTAGTTTTAAGTTTATATATGTATTTTGCAACCTTATGATGATGTTTGTCAACCTTTTTTTGGGAAGCCAGTCGTTGGATAAGCCGCTGGGTTTTCACTAAAGGGCAACTTTAACAGAGATGACAGCCCGGGAAATGTTTTGGGGTGTGATGTGTGTGTTGGTTGCCCCAGGTTGGACTGACTGTAAAATTGTCAGTGATTTTACAGCGTGACATGACCGACCGATTTTTTTTTTGGCATAACTATCTGCATCTTTTACTCTTTTTCCCAAATTCATATATTTTGGGCCTTGTTCCTAACATGGGAATTGTGTGGGAAGCCTGCAGGTTTTTTTTTTAAAGGTTTTCTGCTATCTAAGGGAAAAACTTAATTTTGGCCCTAATTTGGACCCGGGGTGTGTGATTAAGTTGGACTGAAATTTTAGTATACTGGGGCACTGATGGTTTGTAAAATAAGCTGTGTATAATCTGTCTGGAAATTCTTTCCTTTTATACAAAAGGATAATAATTAGACTAAAACCAAATTGTACTGCTGGTTTTTTATTTTGGGTAAGGTTCCATTGGGTTCATCTTGGATTGGGGTAGGTTAGTTAGTTAAAGAAGAATTTCACTGATGCTTCGCTCCCACAGGTTTGTATGATGATATGAATTTAGTATGTGTAGGGGCTAGGGATTTTGATAGATTTTAGTGGGGATGCGCCTGTATGTGTTACATATCTCCCCCTTTTCCCTTTCCTTGCTGGGGGTAATCCGCCTTAGTGGTGCCTGTAAACCGCCTTATGGGACGGGGGTCCCTGTGCGAGGGGTGACCAGGTGGGGTTTTCTCTTCCGTTGCGGGACCGTCCCTGGTACATGTAAAGTTGACGACAAAGGGTGTTTTTAGGGGAACAGCATTGGAATTTTTTCCGGATCAAGGAAGGAGCCCTCGTTCACTCGTGGGGCGGACTCCCTTGTGAAAGACACTTGAGAAGTCCTTGTGACTTTTCTTTATTTAGAAAATTTTTTAAGCTAGGGGTTTTGTTGGGTTTTTAGTCATTTCTTTGTAGTCGAGGGTGCAAGGTTTTCAAAAAAATTGTCTTTTGTGTGGTGGCAAGAAAAAATTTTTAACAAAATTTTTCATTTTGGACAACTTGGTTTGGGCCCTTTTGGCGATATTTTATAGCAACCATTACGGGTTTTAATTGGTCATGCGTGCTTTAAGTGCCCCCGTTGTTGGAATGTGGCCCCGGGTTTAATTAATCTTGAAAGTGTGTGAACATTACAGAAATTTTTGTAGTTTTGTGCATTTTATATCAGTAATTTTTCTGTCCGTGTTCAAAAATTTTAGTCGGGCATTTATATTGGTGTTTGGTCTGTATGGTCGGAATTCTTCCTGGTTGCTGGCTTGTGTATGGCCATAAGGAATTTGTTGGAATCCGGATTTTACGTGTCCGTTGGGCCAATCCAGGGTTATCGGCGTGTGGGTTGATTGCATGGTAGCGTGCATCGCCCCAGGCTGGGCCATTGGGATTTGACCCGAATTAAGGTTAGTCGTTAATTTATTTCATGACCTTGTGTTCGTTTGGTGGTGCAGGGTGTGTATGTGACTAGAAATCTGTGTGCGAATTGTGCTAAGTGGTTGAATGTTTTGAGTTTGAGAGAAAGTGATTGTGTGGGTAGTGAGTGGAATATTCAATGTTATGGATCCTGGTGTCGTGGTTTGAATGAAATTATACGTGTGTGAACTGTTCATCTGTTTCTGAACTGCTTATTTGAGTTGGGCATTAGGTATTGTAGGTCTATAAGTCTGTCTGTCCCTCCCTAGTTAGTTCAGGTCTTAGCGAGCCTGACAATCAGTAGCAGAACACATTAGTTCACTCATATACAATCAGTGGAATATCAGTTAGAACGTCTGATATGTAAATGTTCACATTCTATGAAACAACAGAAAAGGACGATTGTTGCCACACTGGGGAGAATGTCCCTAAAATTTTCACATCCTGTGAAACAACGAAGAAAAAAGAAGATGATTATTGCCACACTGGTCGGGAAAAAACCCTTAAATGTCAAACTGTTTGACAGAACAGATAAGGTTGATTGTTACCACAGCTGACGAAAACAAAACCAGAAAAAATGAAAGGAAAAAACAAACAAACAAACAAACAATACCAAACAAAAACAACAACCGCTGAACCATGAACAGCGAAGAGAAAAGTCTCCAAAGGATAACAATTTTTTGTTTGTCTTCCTCGTAACACAGCAGTCCACATGATGGCACAAAGGCACCCAAATACATGTACATGCAAGCAGTTCTGCGAAACTTCCGCTTTGATTCTCTCCAATAGGTACCTCACCTCCAATATACTGAATTTTACACTTCTCCTTTGAAGCCAAAAATGGTTTCCAGTATTGACGGTGAAATTTAATATTCTTCCGCTATTGTCTTTTTCTTTTTTGCTGGATTTCTTTCAGCTAATTGAATACTTTCAATTTTTTGCTTTGTCAATACACCTTTGCGACATACAGACGCCATGATGAAATTGTCTGTAAAATCAAAGCCTGACACCTTGACTCCCTCCTTCCCCATCATCCCACTCTCGTCCCTCTAGCATCTCTCCTCCGCCGCGCTGAATCTGACCCCATGTGAGTCGATTGTTCTGCTTTGACAATCACAGGCACTCTCATTGCAGGACATTAGTATACGATTTTAATGCCTACGATTCACAGAGGTGACGTTTACGATACAACCAACATACGGTAAAAGTACATGTACTTTCAATCTACCTATGCGAAGCTGTGGAAGAAAATGAAACAAGCTTAGGTTATGCAGCGAGTCAAACACATATATAAACGCATGATTTCTCTCTAGAGCAACACATGGAAAGCTCTAAATTTCGTGTGCTGTACGGACACTCCATCTCCCTAGAAAAGCATGCGACCATAGGAAGCAATATAAATCGCAGCGAACTAACCAACCATTTCCGAGAAATGATTCCCGAACACAACAGCAACCACTTCGTTATATCCGGTTTGAACTCTTAATTGGGCAAAATACATAATTCCCTATACTTTGCTATAGCTGGCGTAATTGACCGCTGGGGATTCCAAAACCATTTCGTCAGAAGTGGCATTTTGTTACATCTGACATTAAATCCGACGTATTTTCAGTCACGTAAAGAAGGATTTTTGCCGGTACCAACCTTTTTGCTTCATTATCTTCAGCATTCGTTTCATCCGACTTCGTTCTAACGGGCTTCGACTGTTTTTTGTTTTTTTTTACCTTGCTTCCTTTTTTCCATTTTGTTGTTGTTGTTTTTCGTTGGTTTGTTCTTGTTTTTTTGTTTGCTTGTTTTTTTGAGAGGGGTGGGGCAGAACAGCAAACAAATGGCAACACACACACACACGCACACACACACACATACACACACACACACACACACACACACACACACACACACACACACACACACACACACACCACACACACACACACACACGCGCGCGCGCGCGCGCGCGCGCACACACACACATACCATACAGTGCACTACAATAAAATATCAATGATATTTGATTATTAAACGTTCTTATTTGAGAGAAAAAAAAATTACAAAGATTACGAAAAAAATCTAACCTGGTAATGATTTAAAAGAGATCAGTTTTATCTGTGGATGTTTCGTTCTTTGGTAATTACACTTTTTTTTCTTCCAGATGGTTTTCAGCTCAGAAGCTGAAGAAGGTCTATGATCGACTCATTACATTTATTCTTCAAAACTTCGAAATTAGAATTCAATCATCCACTACAAAAAATACCAGATGCCTACAAAGACTGGGCTGGAACAGTGGGTCAATACGGCACAGGGGAAACTAACGACAGGGGACTTCGCCTTCTGGAGTTTGCCTGCACCCAACGGCTCACCATTGCCAACACCCTTTACCCCCACAAACTGTCAAGAAGAACAACCTGGCATGCGCCGAACGGAATGACTCACAACCAGATCGACTTTGTCCTCACTCCGCGGCACTTCAAATCAAGCATCAATAAAGCAAAGACGAGGACATACCCCGGAGCTGATATAGGCAGCGACCACGATCTCGTGCTGCTCACAATGAAGATCAAATTGAAGAAAAAGTACCAAGCTGCGCAGCCACGCATCAAGTTTGACCTGGAGAAGTTAAAAGACCCAGAGATAGAAGAGGCATTCCAGGCACAGCTCGGGGGGCGGTTCGCGGCACTCAACCTCCTGGACAATGACATCAACGACCTCACAAACAGCTTCAATGAGGCAGTCTGCGAAACAGCAGAGGAGGTACTTGGGCGTCAGAGGAAGAAACACCAAGCATGGATCTCAAACGACATCCTTGACCTCTGCGACAAAAGAAGATCACTGAAGAATACGAAAATTCCAGCCCTGAACAAGCCGCACAGTATCGAAAAACCAACAACCTTGTAAAGAAGGAAATCATTGAAGCCAAAGAACAATGGATCAATAGTCAGTGCGAGAACATAGAGAAAGGCATGGAAAAGGGAAACAGCAAACATGCCTTCACCACACTGAAAAACCTCACCAAGACGCAGCAAAACAGATCGTCAGTCATCGAGGATACCTCAGGCGAGCTGCTGACAGAAAGCTCCGCTGTTTTGAACAGATGGACACAGTACTGCCAAGAACTTTACAACTACCCTATACAGCCAGACGACAGTCTGTTTGAGGGGGACTCAACACCATCAAGGGAATCCTCACCACTACCAGTGATGAGAGAAGAAGTGGAAGAAGCCATCGGCAGCCTTCCGGCAGGGAAATCACCTGGAGCAGACAATATTCCAGCAGAGCTGCTCAAACATGGAGGGAAGGAATTGGTCACTCTAGTAACATCGATTTGTCAGAAGATCTGGGAGACAAAACAGTGGCCCACAGAATGGACTCAATCGCTCATCATCCCCCTGCCCAAAAAAGGGAAATCTACGCCAATGCCAGAACTACAGAACAATAAGTCTCATTAGCCACACCAGTAAAATCATGCTCAGAGTCATCTTGAATCGACTGAAGAAAGAGGCGGAAGAACACCTGGCGGAAGAACAAGCTGGATTCAGGGCAGGCAGAAGCACAGTAGAACAGATCTTCACCTGCCGGATACTGATGGAGAAACATCTGCAACATCAGAGAGACCTGTTCCACAACTTCATTGACTTTAGGAAAGCGTTTGACAGGGTGTGGCACAAGGGTCTGTGGCAGGTGCTCAGAAAGTTTGGCATAGAGGAGGGTCTCGTCCAAACCATCCAGGCGCTGTATAACACCGCCAGCAGCGCAGTCCTCCTCAACAACCAGATAGGGGACTACTTCAAGACCACAGTTGGAGTCCGTCAAGGCTGCCTGCTATCTCCCGTACTGTTCAATCTCTTCCTGGAAAACATCATGCGTGAAACCCTCCATGACTTCCACTCCACTGTCTCCATCGGAGGAAGAATCATCAATAATCTGAGGTTCGCAGATGACATCGACCTGATGGGAGGCAGCAACGAAGAACTACAAGACCTGACAAAGAGACTGGAAGAAAGGGCAGGTGCATATGGAATGGAAGTGAGCACAGAAAAAAGCAAAGTCCTGGTCAACAGCACAACCAACACCATGCTGAAATCTACATGAACGGACAACAGCTTGAAGAAGTGGGCGCTTTCAAATACCTTGGCGCCACTCTCACCAAAGACGGTCGCTCTACAACAGAAATCAAGACCAGACTAGCGATCGCAACAGCAGCAATGGCAAAGCTAAACAAGATCTGGAAGAGCAGGGAGATCAGCTTTCCTACAAAGATGAAGCTGTACAAGTCCCTGGTGATGTCCATCCTGCTGTATGGCTGCGAAAGCTGGACCATGACAGCAGAGACCACCAAGAGAATCCAGACGTTTGAAACTAAATGCTTCAGGCGCTTGCTCGGGATCTCTTGGCAAGACCGGAAGACAAACGACCTTGTGAGGAGCCAAATAAAATAACATCACTTGCAGGCCCCCAAGAACCCCTCTTGGCAACAGTCAAGAAGAGGAAGCTGTCGTGGTTCGGGCATGTCATACGCCACAATTCACTGCCCAAAACAGTCATCCAGGGCACGCTGGAAGGCGGCAGACGAAGGGGACGACAAGCCAAATGCTGGATGGACAACATCAAAGAATGGACCAGGATGGATGGCCCTACGCTGATGCGACAGGCAGGGACAGGGCCGGATGGCGGTGCCTGGCTTCGAGAGTGTCTCTCATCTCTCCTCTACGCCCATCATGGGCAAGAGAATGATGATGATGATGACAAAAATATCCTATATCCTGGTCGTCAATGCAAAACACAGCATTTACGTTCTAAACTGAACAGTAAGTTAAAGATGCATATATAAAGTTTGTGCATTTCTTTTAAACTTTCAGTTCCAGCGGCTTTTTTACGCAATACAAACGAAATAGGCATGTTCCAGGAGTGGGAATGATAGACAATTCAAATCATAAGAAGAACATGATTTTGGATATGATCCATGTGCCATGCCGTATGGTCTAGTAATGTGGGATTACAACATATTGTTGCACACAAAATACTCCCCCCCCCCCCCCTTAACTTTTCTTATGAATGATTCGGAGAACAAACGTCTCAAACGAGTAGTCAATCATTTTTTTTTTTTTGCTTCGTTTCTATATTCGTTCCTTTCTTAATATGTTTTCCTTTTAGAGTGTCATGTAAGGATTTAATGGCCATCAGCAACATACACACACACACACACACACACACACACACACACACACACACACACACACACGCACACACGCACACACGCACGCACGCACGCACGCACGCACACACACACACACACACTCAAATAAACACACACACACACACACACACACACACACACACACACACACACACACACACACACACACACACACACACACACACAATCTCCTTATTCCATGATGCCTTCCAATCTTAATTGAAATTCCTTCAACACAAGTCCATTATCAATATGAATGCCACAAAAGCTGTGTCACAATCACAAACAAATCAAATCTATGTCCCCAGACAACCTGGCCGCAGACCAGTCATTAGGATTTTCCCTATGATTTGGAAAGGGGGGGGGGAGATTACTGTAACGTTTCTTTCAAGTCTGTCCTTGCTATTTCTTGCTGCCTCTCGCGAAATTACAAAATCATCTGGACATAGATCGAACTCTTCCCTCAAAGACTGGGAGTTCACTGTATCATGTGGGATAACAATCTGAACGTACTTACTTGTGTTGAAAGATTCCGTTTTTATTTTGTTTTCTTGTCCCTTAATTCCATCCTGCTTTCTTTGCTTGTACTACTCACCCATTTAGTCAGTGAGTTCATTTGCTAGTTTTCCATACCTTAGATAACTTGTGTGTAGATTTAAGCAACCTAAACGTACAGTAGATATCTTGCACAATTCTTATTTAAAGTTAGCATACATTTCAGTTAGCTGCGTAGATTCCATAGTTGTACTGTCATCATTCAGAATTGGACAGCCTGGTAACTTTCCCCACCAGTACCACTACAATCTCCTTTAATCTATATTGATCCCACACCCATTCAGTTAAACAGGTGTACTGCTTGTTTCTACCATTGAAGTGGCTGTCTTTTCTGACCGCCGAGCTTTAGCCATAAGAGCAGGACCCAAGTATGTGGTACCATTCAGCACACATATACAGCCAGTCAACAATTTCCACCACTGCCTGGACAAAATCCATTTCAATCTTCCTTCATCGCCAGCCGAATTGAACAGACCTACCAGCAGGGCTCATTGTTGCTGTAATCGCCAGTGAAACTGGAGGGCAAGTGAGAAATGTGTCACCGCCGTGTTAAATTACCTCCAAACACCCCGCCCCGTCTGCCGCCACCCCTCCTGCAGGCTGTGAACCTGGACGAAAAGCAAACAGCATTATCAGCAGTGTGTCGGGTGTCGGCAGGTCGATTCAACCCAGGAACATGGAGTCAAGCCTCCCATCAAAAACGGTGATTGGGGCTGATCGGTTGGGGGGAGGGGGGATTGGAGGATTGGGGGGGGGGGGGGGGGTATTGGAGTCCACACACTGGTCAGCCTGTCAATCTACGTGACCGGAGCGGCGTCTTAGTCATTTGTACCCTGGCTAAAAACTCTCCGCGGAACCTTAGTCAGGAACACACAATCCCCTGCAGGCTGAAAATAGCTCACCTCGTCAGTACATCCGGACCAAGAACTTGAGTAATTGCAGAAGGTTAGGTGTGCGAGACACAATGAGGGGGGAGGGTGGGGGGTGGGAGGGATCGGGTTTAATGCTTGAAGAATGTCATCAACACGTGTGCCCGACACTCAGCAATCCTCCGTCACCTTTCTTCCACCGCCTTTGAGGCAGAGAATAAATGTTGACCCGATTGATTTGCTCTACAAACACACTGAGCACGTGATCGGGCAGATGTGGGAGAAAGGAGATGAAGGTGGAGGGTGGAGGAGAAAGGATGATGATGGGGTGGAAGGGTCGAAGGTTGGGCGGGGGTGGAGTGGGGTACGAGTGGACACAGGTTTTCGAGCAGAACCTCCGATGAGGAATGATTAATGGTGCTACACACCTTGAAAACCATGCGAAAAGCCAAATGCCTGAGAATGCATGCTTCCAGAGTATTAGCATTTATTGAGAATCATGCTTCCAGAGTATTAGCAGTTTATGTGAGAATGCATGCTTCCAAGTATTAGCAGTTTAGGATATATTCAGTTATGAAAGCGCTCCAGAGTATTACAGTTTATGTGAGAATGCATGCTTCCAGAGTATTAGCAGTTTATGTGAGAATGCCTGCTTCAGAGTTTATTAGTGAGAATATGTGAGGTATGCATCTTTGTGCGAGCAGCTATAGCGTTTAGCTTTGTGAGAATGCATGCTTCCAGAGTATTAGCAGTTTATGTGAGAATGCATGCTTCCAGAGTATTAGCAGTTTATGTGAGAATGCATGCTTCCAGAGTATTAGCAGTTTGTGTGAATGCATGTCCAGAGCTTTCAAGTTATTGAGAATTGCATGCTGAGTAATGCATGCTTTCAGAGAATCATGCTTCTTTATGTGGAGATGCTGTTCCAGAGTACATAGCAGTTATGTGAGTATGGCTGCTTCCAGAGTATTAGCAGTTTATGTGAGAATGCATGCTTCCAGAGTATTAGCAGTTTATGTGAGAATGCATGCTTCCGATAGAGTATTAGCATCATCTCCTATAGCGTTTATGTGAGAATGCATGCTTCCAGAGTATTAGCAGTTTATGTGAGAATGCATGCTTCCGAGTGATTAGCAGTTTATGTGAGAATGCATGTCCGGTTTGCAGTTTAGTAGATGCATGTTCAGCATCGTTTATGTGAGAATGCATGCTTCCAGAGTATTAGCAGTTTATGTGAGAATGCATGCTTCCAGAGTATTAGCAGTTTATGTGAGAATGCATGCTTCCATGTTAGTTTTGAATTATGTTCCGAGAATTAGCAGTTTATGTGAGCATTCCAGAGTTTAGGTTGCAGTTTATGTTGATGCATGTTCAATTAATTATGTGTGCTGTTCCGAGTATTAGCAGTTTATGTGAGAATGCATGCTTCCAGAGTATTAGCAGTTTATGTGAGAATGCATGCTTCCAGAGTATTAGCAGTTTATGTGAGAATGCATGCTTCAGAGTTTGTATTAGCAGATGCTTCCAGAGATGCAGCTTTATGTGATATGCTTGCAGATATTTATTAGGAGAATGCATGCTTCCAGAGGTATTAGCAGTTTATGTGAGAATGCATGCTTCCAGAGTATTAGCAGTTTATGTGAGAATGCATGCTTCCAGAGTATTAGCAGTTTATGTGAGGAATGCATGCTTCCAGAGTATTAGCAGTTTATGTGAGAATGCATGCTTCCAGAGTATTAGCAGTTTATGTGAGAATGCATGCTTCCAGGTATTAGCAGTTTATGTGAGAATGCATGCTTCCAGAGTATTTAGCAGTTTAGTGAGAATGCTGCTTCAGATGGTAATTAGCAGTTTAGTGAGAATGCATGTTTCCAGATCATTTAGCAGTTTATGTGAGAATGCATGCTTCCAGAGTATTAGTGCAGTTTATGTGAGAATGCATGCTTCCAGAGTATTAGCAGTTTATGTGAGAATGCATGCTTCCAGCAGTATTAGCAGTTTATGTGAGAATGCATGCTTCCAGAGTATTATCAGTTTTATGTGAGAATGCATGCTTCCAGAGTATTAGCAGTTTATGTGAATTGCATGCTTCCAGAGTATTAGCAATTTATGTCAGATATAGCTTGCTTCCAGAAGTATTAGCAGTTTATGTGAGTAATGCCTGCTTCCAGAGTATATTAGCAGTTTATGTGAGAATGCAATGCTTCCAGAGTATTAGCTTTATGTGAGAGATGCACTTCCAGAGTATTAGCAGTTTATGTGAGGAATGCCTGCTTCCAGAGTATTAGCAGTTTATGTGAGAATGCATGCTTCCAGAGTATTAGCAGTTTATGTGAGAATGCATGCTTCCAGAGTATTAGCAGTTTATGTGAGAATGCATGCTTCCAGAGTATTAGCAGTTTATGTGAGAATGCATGCTTCCAGAGTATTAGCAGTTTATGTTGCCAGGATCATGTTCGCAGTATTGCAGTTTATGTTGAGAGATGATGCTTCCAGAGTATTAGCAGTTTATGTGAGAATGCATGCTCAGAGTATTAGCAGTTTATGTGGAATGCCTGCTTCCAGAGTATTAGCAGTTTATGTGAGAATGCATGTTCCAGAGTATTAGCAGTTTATGTGAGAATGCATGCTTCCAGAGTATTAGCAGTTTATGTGGAAGTGCATGCTTCCAGAGTATTAGCAGTTTATGTGAGAATGCATGCTTCCAGTAGTATTAGCAGTTTTATGTGAGACAGTCTGCTTCAGGTATTAGCAGTTTATGCTGAGAATGCATGCTTCCTGAGAATAGCGTTTCATGGTGATAGCATTTATGTGAGATTCTTAGCAGTTTATGTGGAATGTGCGTATCATCCAGTATTAGCAGTTTATGTGAGAATGCATGCTTCCAGAGTATTAGTCAGTTTATGTGAGAATGCATGCTTCCAGAGTATTAGCAGTTTATGTGAGAATGCATGCTTCCAGAGTTTATTAGATTGTTCAGGAATGCATGTTCCGAGTGATTAGCAGTTATCATGGATAGCTGTTCGAGATGATGTTGCAGTTTATGTGAATTTCATGCTGCAGAGTATTGCAGTTTCGTGAGATTGCAGTTTTAAAATTAGCAGTTCAGGAGTATTAGCATGTTTCAGAGTATTGCATGTTTCATGTGGATTGCATCTTCATGTAATTGCATGTTTGAGTAATTATGTCCAGAGTATTAGCAGTTTATCAGATGATGTTTCAGTATTAAGTTTATGTGAGAATGCATGCTTCCAGAGTATTAGCAGTTTATGTGAGAATGCATGCTTCCAGAGTATTAGCAGTTTATGTGGAATGAATGCTCTCCAGAGTATTAGCAGTTTATGGAGAATGCATGCTTCCAGAGTATTAGCAGTTTTGATGTGAGAATGCATGCTTCCAGAGTTATTAGCAGTTTATTGTGAGAATGCATGCTTCCAGAGTATTGCAGTTTATGTGAGAATGCATGCTTCCAGGATATTGTTTATTGAGATTTATGCTCAGAGATGCTTCTTAGGAATGCAGTTTATGCGAGATATTTGCATGCTTTCCAGAGTATTAGCAGTTTAGTGAGAATGCATCTTCAGAGTGAATTAGCAGTTCATGTGTATTATTGCATTGCTTCCAGATATTATGCAGTTTTATGTGAGTATGCATGCTTCCAGAGTATTACTGCATTTATGTGAGAATGCATGCTTCCAGAGTATTAGCAGTTTATGTTGAGAATGCATGCCTCCAGAGTATTATCTGTTTATGTGAGAATGCATGCCTCCAGAGAATTATCAGTTTATGTGAGAAATGCATGCCCCAGAGTTTATCGTTTATGTGAGAATGCATGCCTCCAGAGTATTATCGTTTATGTGAGAATGCATGCCTCCAGAGTATTATCTGTTTATTGAGAATGAAATGCCTCCAGAGTATTATCTTTTTAAATGTGAGAAGCAGCCTCCAGAGTATTATCATTTTATGTGAGAATGCATGCCTCCCAGAGTATTATCTGTTTTATGTGAGAATGCTTGCTTCCAGAGTAAAAACTGTTATGTGAAATGCATGCCTCCAAGAGTAATATCTGTTTATGTGAGAATGCATTGCCTCCAGAGTATTATCTTTTTATGTGAGAATGCATGCCTCCAGAGTATTATCAGTTTATGTGAGAATGCATGCCTCCAGAGTATTATCGTTTAGTGAGAATGCATGCCTCCAGAGCATTATCTGTTTATGTGAAATGCATGCCTCCAGAGTATAATCTGTTTAATGTGGAATGCATGCCTCCAGAGTATTATCATTTAAGTGAAAAATGCATCCCTCCAGAGTATTATCTGTTTATGTGAGAATGCATGCCTCCAGAGTTATCTGTTTATGTGAGAATGCATGCCTCCAGAGTTTTAGCAGTTTTATGTGAGAATGCATGCCTCCAAGTATTTAGCAGTTTATGTGTTCGTTTGTTTCTTTACTTATTTGTGTTGTGTTCTTCCCTGTTTGAAAGAGGATGCTT
>CM031611.1:84412463-84417463 GCA_018398815.1 Conus ventricosus | reverse complement strand
CATCTAGCAATTTAACCCTAAAAACATAAAGGATAAATTAAAAGGATAATGTTTCAAGTATACCATGATATCAAATGAAATCACAGTAGACTGTAGGACTTTTTCTCTTCAGCCCCATACTGATGACAATAATTGATTAATCGCGTAGCCAGCGTGAGTGAGGTCTCCTTCCAGAGGATGCCAACAACAGCCCTATGAACTCGCTGATACTGGTGGAATCAAACGAAGACTTAGACGTGGAGAGAACATCCAAACATTGGTCACCATGAGAGCAGGGCATCAAGGACAACAGAATTTACGACTTTTTTAAATGCTGATCAATGGAAAGAGTATGATGAAGACGATGCTATGGATTTCCGTCCTAGTCTGAGACTGCTTGACAGGGCTATACTCCATTCTTACTTTCGTGATATGTCCCAGACTTAGCCACGCCTGAGGGATGTAGACAACTGCAGTGTTGGTCAGATTTGAGCCGCACTACTTTCTTGATCTCTGTACACAATTCCTATCCTTTCAGAAAATATTTACTGATGGCACAAAGTCTGAAGATGAAGTGGCTTGTGCGGCCTACTGCCCAGATGCCCCTTCTCAAATGTTATCAAACCATATTCCGTCAGATACTTCTGTTTATTCTGCTGAACTTACAGCTTTTGTTCTGGCACTGAAGATAATCTCTCAATCTACAAACAAGGGCTGTCTGACTTTGTCTTATTTGCTGTCAACTTTGGAAGCCATAGCTGGCCGAAACCTCCATCATCCTGAACTTCTGAACTTTTTTTAAAAATAACTTTTATCTCTTTGAAAGCCGAAGGTTCACAACATTGTTCTTGCTTGGGTTCCCGGTCATGTGGGCATTTGGGGAAATGAAATGGCTGATAGTTTGACCAAGATTGCCACAACAGTGAAACTATCTAACATATCTATCTCCACTCAGATTTGAAACCAAAAGTTAATGATTATGTCAGAGACCTCTGGCAGGAGGACCAAAATACATAGATGGGTAACAAACTTTTCTAGATCCGTCAAAACCCAAAAGAGTTCCTCTCATCTACCTCTGGCGGTCGCAAAGAAGAAACGGTTTTATGCCAGCTGCACACTGGCTATTCGTTTTTGACTCATTCGTCCCTTTTAAAGAGTGAAGAAGCTCCGTGGTGCATTCATTGTCATGTACCACTCACAATAAAACATATTATTTTAGAGTGTTGGGACTTGCATGATGTGGGACATAAACATTTCACAGCAGACTCCATGAAACCTTGTTTAGAGATGTTCCACCTGATTTGACCTTTGAATTTCTGAGGGAGACTAACATTTTTCATCTGATCTGAGATTTTACAGCAGAAAAAAATGTTAACAATATTTTGGGTGTGTTTTAAGGAGGTGTATTTCATAGGGTTGTGTAAATGAATTATTTTGGGGTTGACTTCAACATGGTGACAACGCTGATATGGCCTTTTGCAGTCGGTTCGGCTATAAGCAACATCACTCTCAGAGATGCATCCATTACATGTATGAAACTCGACTGTGTGGTCCCAGTCTACCGGACTGAGCCCATAGCAAACTCATCTCCGGGTAGGAGCTTGTCAGGGCAGAAAAATGCCTAAATTACTCTCGTTGGAATCAAACCCATGACGTGCCAGGAGGGAGTCTGTAAGGATAACCACTTCACCATGGTGGCTGGATGCTTACAAGTTTGTTTGCTTAAATCTTTCTGTAAAACACAGTCACCCTCTCTCCATCGCACACCATCTATTTCTTGTATTCTGTGTTTATGTATGTTTGTCTTTCTCCCTCCTTAAGACAAGTCAAACCAATAAACTTTAGTCACATATACCTGGCCATGGAAAACGCATACTTGACTGAAGACGTCTCATTATCGCCTTTCTTTTTTTTTTTTTTTCTTTTTTTTTTGTAAATATAAATGGCCTTCAACATTCTCAATGCTGTATGTGAAAAAGACAGAGAGAAAAAAAAAAGCACCTTCACAACCCAGCAATTAGCAAACATGTTTCCAACGAGAACATTCACCGAGTATGCAGACCGGAAATTACAACACTTCCGGCAGTTATGACCGGAAATTGAAATGCATTTAGCGCCGCCTGCAGGGAACAGAATCACGTGCACAGTTTCAAGCTTTACGGCACTACTGGCATCGCTACGTGGAGCGAACACGGAGCTTGAGTTTCATCAGGAGTGTGGACAGAGGGAAAATCCACACCGAATGTCGACGAGCGTAGTGGAAAGGACAAAATGCCCTGAGGGCGAAAATCCAATGGGCTGAAGCAAGGGAGATGGTGGGGGGAGCAAATAATGCGAGTGGTGGACTCTCCAGAATGGGTCAGCAAACTGTACGGACTCGCTTGCACTTGCGAATTTCAGGCCACTTGTAGAACATATTTGATGGCAACAGTTTTGTGCTGTTGAAATGGCTGATTGATCTGTGTGCTGCTGGAAGTTCTATTTCCACGAAATACATTCCCTGGGGAGTGAGCCAGAGTTCATTTTGGTTGCATGACACAAGAAGGGGTAAAAATGAAACATGGGGGAGAACACCAATGGTGAAGGTCTGGAAATGTTGTTTTTAAAGATGATGAGATCGATTTTTTTTTTAAAAAAAGCTCGATAGTAAATGTAAAAATAGAAACTTGCAGGACAAACCACACACACACACACTCACACTCACTCTCTCTCTCTCTCTCCTCTCTCTCTCTCTCTCTCTCTCATCTCTCTCCTCTCTCTCTCATCTCCCCTCTCTCTCTCTTCTCCTCTCTTCATCTCTCTCTCCCCTCCCCTCTCTCCTCTCTCTCTCCCCTCCTCTCTCCTCCTCCCACACACACACACACACACACACACACACACACACACACACACACACACACACACACACATACACATGCACGCACACACACGCATGCACGCACGCACGCACGCACGCACAGAGAGAGAGAGAGAGAGAGAGAAAAGAGAGAGAGAGAGAGAGAGAGAGAGAGAGAGAGAGAGGATTTAGGACGTATCTAACGATCAATGATCAATATTTTAGAAGTGTACAACTTAGGGGAAAAATACATTTATTTGTTTTTCATCAATCGCCTATTCCAGGTTTGGATGACAATATCATTAAAAATGTCTGTATGTATTGTACTCCGCAAGGGAGAAAATTGATAACACAAATGTTAGTGAATACTAATTCCTAAGTATAACCACTGGAAACTGTAAAGTCCAATGATGTTTTTGTTTGGGGTGGGGTAGGGAGCAGGGATGGGAGGGGGGTGGTGGAAGGAAGGAAAGTGAGAATTTCTGCCTGCTCTGTCTTACAGATAGGCCCAAAAATCAGAACTGAGAAAATTCATTTAGTCCAAGAGTAAAGGTTTTAAAAGGGACAGCCTATTCTATCAATCTTTTTTAAGTCAGAAAAGACAGACAGATAGACGGACAAATTACATGAATGAGAGACAGGGATATGTATCACCAATGGCGAGGAAGAAAATGGTCGTTTTGGGCCCTTATTGATCGAATATCACTTTCCATGCTAGTTTTAAATGCGTGGAAAGTTAATCAAGGTCTCTGATGCCAGAAAATGACGCTATTGTTCTACTGTTAAACCCACCAATAATGATGGATCGTGTGCTTCATGAGCAAAGCCAAAATGAAAAGAGCATACCACGTTGATTTCATGTATCAAAAATCTAATCTTTTAAGGTTTCAAGAGACTTTGAGTTGGAACACATATGTCATACTGAGTACAAGCCAAGAGTTCGACGCAGTTTGAGAAGAAGAAAGAAAGAAAGAAAGAAAGAAAGAAAGAAAGAAAGAAAGAAAGAAAGAAAGAAAGAAAGAGAGAAAGAAGAAAAAGAAGGCTATGATAATAATGACGACGACGACAATGATGATAATGGTAATGATGATGATAATGATGATGTTGATGATGATGATGATGATGATGATGATGATGATGATGATGATGATGATGATGATGATGATGATGATGATAATGATGGTGATGAGAAGAAGAAGAGGAAGAAGAAGAAGATTAAACGAATGAATAAATGAATGAACGAACGAATGAATGAATGAATGAATGAATGAATGAATGAATGAATGAATGAATGAATGAATGAATGAATGAATGAATGAATGAATGAATCTGTCATAGATGAAATATTGGTTTCATGTACGGCCTTTTTAAAAATCAACTCGACAAACATGAGGAGGAGAAGGAGGAGGAGAAGTAGCTATCTGGAACTCCTTGTGCAAGAGACGAAATAGTTTATTGGAACCATTTATCTAGTCTGATCATGAACTCTGCCAAAAAAAAAAGCTGCAGCGAATCCAGCACACGATTTTATTGAAAGCCGTGGGTGGTTTGTCCAAAAGCCAAAGTCTCTTGAGGGAACCAGTGCAGAACACAATACATGACTTTGTATAGGCTTTGGCAGGAAACAATACTGATCAAATAGAAGGCTGAAAGGCGTTTGTAATCGTCAGGTGTCTACACAACCCCACCATCACAACATCGTTTTTCTTCTTTTCCCTTTCCTCCTATCAAGACCTCGTCCCCACTCACACCTGACCGCTACATCTTGTCCAATACACCTGTCCACCGTCCGCCTCTCCTTAGACCGTAAAGTTCGGTCTGGTTTTTTTTTTTGGTGGTTCTCAAACATCAATGTTGCACGTTTACCTACGCTTGTGTTTATACATTGAGACAAGTATTGACTTCAACTGGTTCATCATATGTAATGTCAACACCTTTGAAAGATAGTATGGTGGACGCAACAAACCATGACAAGAGGGTAAAGCTGGGGGGGGGGGGGGGGGGGCTATTTAGAACTTTGCTGTTACCAACGCCACTTGGACGGCGGGTTCACATCCACAGTAAATACAGCAATCTTTAAGCTTGACGAGAGCAAAATAATTCAATGTCGAACACGAAAGTCCTAGAGCGAACTTGTTGATCCACCATCCACAGAGCCCGTAACAAGACACACACGATGACACGA
>CM031611.1:84399963-84407463 GCA_018398815.1 Conus ventricosus | reverse complement strand
CGTAACTTCCTCCAGCAAACATGATGCCGTGAATGGGGTTTGAACCGCGTCCAATTATCCCCACTGGCTCAGAGACCACTGACTAGGATTTAAACCCTACACGCTCCCCAAGGCCACCATTATTTCCCCAACCCCATCCTTCTCCCCACACCACTCCACCCCGTCTTCCCTTCTGCCCTGGGAGTAGCCAAACAGCTGAGGATCGCCGTGGTGTTTGCGTTTGTGTTGTTGCCGGGTCTCGACGTCTGTTTTCCCGGCGTGTCCTTTCTTGTTCTGTGGTCTGGCTGTGGGTTTATGTTCACACAGTATCGAGTTAGCTGTTCGTGGGTCAACAGTTCAGTTTCGTTTTTCAAACGAGGCGTCAATGTGTGTGGACCAGTGCGTGTCTACGCTCTACAGCGCACCTGTTCAGCTGTGAGGTCAAAGTGCATGGTTGTTGAAGGTAGATGAATAAATAAAAGTGTTAAACAAGACAAGAGCTCGGGAGAGTGGAAACCTCCGCCAATGTTGACTGGATCTTAGGCCACTTTGATCCAAATCCATTCTCATCAAAATAGACAATATTTGGAACTACTTTGTCACAGGGGAGTGATATGAAAATGTGGTGGTTTCTGTGTAACCAATCATGCAAAATTGCAACTGTTGGTGCATGGAAGCAATCCCGAGGGCTGAACAGATTTCAAAATGATTTCCTGTTTAACCTTCATATTGTTTGTATCACAAATGAAGTGTATTGTGAACGCAAAGAGGCTGAATTAGAAACGAGATTGTTTGAGCATCTTGTTTTAACCTTTTGATTTTAAATCTCTGCTTTGTATATATTCAGGGTAAAGAATGTAAATATGCGGGTTCATGACCACCCATCTTATTTTGCACGAAAACCCCACTTTCACATACTAATCACGTCCATCACATATCAGCTTTGGTCAAAATTAACACCTGTTTCACAAAAAATTAACCATGCCAAAACTGCCAAATATTGACGTAATTAGTACATTAAAACGGGGGTTTCCATGCAGAATAATATGGGTGATCGTGAACGAACATATTTACATTCTCTCTAAGAACATGAAATCAACTAAAAATTTATATGGTTTGGCAGTCCTGTTTGTTCACAACCTGCCGGCTGCCAGACTGGCTGCAATTAATATTGAACGCCACCATTGTTTCTTGCATGCTCCACTGCACAGGAGCTCGCCCATCGCGCGTGCAGCTTAGCCAATCGGCAGGGAGTATGACGTCATTTGGCTGGGGAAGCTTTGTGTTGCTACCACCGGCAGAGCTACCGCCATTTCACACTTGGGAGGCGTACTGTGCAGGCTTGTGAGAGGGTTGTGATTTGCAACGTGCGAGAGAAGTGATTTTACCAGAAATATTTATGTCTCAAGACAGCATTTCTTCAGAATTAGAGAGAACTTCTGGAATCGCAAGTTGCTCATCAAAATCTATTAGATTTCTCAACACAGCCATCAACTTTAATTCTACCTGACATGGATCAAGCTTCTACTTTTCAACAAGCTCAAAATCTCCCATTACCACCGCCAACGCCAACGGAATTGTGGACAGAGGAAGAAATGCTTATTTTGCAAGAGAATCAAGACTACTTTAAAAAAATGACAGAAATAATTGAAAGATTGCTGCAAGTGCCAGAATTTGCACAGTACTGGAAACAAGATCCGCACATAGCAAGTACAAATCGAGCTTCGGCAATCCAGAACTGTTAACGATTGAAGCGGCCACTGAAGCACAGCCTAAAAATAGAACCGTTTCACGCGCGTGAACGGTAGCCTACATGCTGACATTCTCACTTCTGCCCCATGGTTTTTGCTGTTGTGGTTTGGCTGCTTCAATGGTGGAAGGCAACTGCCGAAGCACAGCCAAAAATAGAAACCGTTTCACGCGCGTGAACGGTGGCCTACCTGCCGGCATTCTTACTTCTGCCCCATGGCTTTTGCTGCTGTGGGTTGGCTGCTTCAACGTTTCACTATTCCCCTGCTTCACCGTTTTAATTCACCTGCTTAAAGGCTGTCTCAGACGGCCGCTGAGAGAACTTAAACAGATCCTGTGATTATTGATTCAGGACTCTGATAAGGGCTTTTAGCGGCTGTCTCGAATTTACGCCATTCAAGTGTGAACCACAAAAAGCTCCTTTCACATTTTCCCTGCAAACACCTCCCCATCTATTGTTTGTTTGTTTGTTTGTTTGTTTGTTTGTGTTTGTTTGTGTTTGTGTGTGTGAGTGTTTTGTCCTACAAAGCAGTGCAGTAATCCAGGTCAAAACGATCTGGGGCTGATTGGTCTAGTTAATTAAACCGCCCCTGCCCACGCACGCACCCACATATAACTTTTTCTGATTCTTGCACAAAACAAGAGAAACTAATTAATTAATTTTTTTTTAATTTATGATTTTAATCTGGTTTAAAAAATGAAGCCCGAAGTAGCTACAGAACTTATTAATATACTTTACGAGTTGGATTGGAGAGGGAGGGCGATAAAGATCAGTTAAAGAACAGGTTTGAAGAATTAATTACTGATCTTTTTAATCACATAGACATGTGAGAAAGTGTATTGGAAGCTGTCAGTAAAATACCAGATTCTTGGGCCCCACCAGTTAGTAAAGTTGTTTGCTATATTACTAGATAATATGGCTCCTGAAGATGTTAATCTGACTGTTTCTACCACCCCTGAAGGAGTAGCTATTCGCTTTAATGAAGATCAGGTTTTACGATTAGAAAAGACTATAAATAACAGTTGAATTACAATTATTTTTTATTTATTTTAGATTTAAAAATGAAGCCCGAAAAAATTAAAAAGGCTTACTAATATGCTTACAAGTTGAAATGGAAGGTTCATAGAGAAGTGTTAAGGGACAGGTTTGAAAAATCAATTACTGATCTTTTTTAATCACATAAATATACAACCAAGAGTGAAGAAGTTCATCAGTGAAACACAAGGTTCTTTGACACAACCAACTATAAAGTTGTTTGCTATTTTAATTGATTATATGGATTCTGATTTTATGGGTGATAATATAACTGTTTCTAACCACCCCTGAAGGAGTAGTTATTCACTTTGTTGAAGATCAGGTTTTAACGATTAGAAAAAGACTATGAGTAATAAATAATAACTGAATTTACAATTATTTTTTTTATTTATTTTAGATTTAAAAATGGCTGCCAAACTCAGTGAATCTGATTTAAAGAAGTGTAATGAACTATTGACGAAACAATGAAAGCATTAAACATCGATTTTAGTGAATTTTGGTTTGAGAATGATGTAAACAATATAATAAAAGATCATAGTGAACTATTTAAGAAGCAACCAAAGCGATGAACATTGACTGTAGTGATTTAGAAAAAGCTAAAATATTAGCAGGCGTTATTGTTAGCTAACGTGTCTTGAAGCGTTGCAACGCTTGGGTGAAGAATAAAAAGCCCGTTTTACTTACTTTTATTTACATTTATTTTTTTAATCTACGTAAATATTGTGGCTTTAAAAATGACGACCACAAGTAAATCCGAGGATGGAAAACTATATACGATGGAAGAAATATTCAGTAGTGACAAACAATTGAGCAATATGTTTAGCGAAGTAGACATGGACATCATTAACCCCACAAATGTTCATGAAAGCGTAGCACATGCTATCTCTAAAATCCCAGAGTCTCTTCAACGTGAACCACCAGTAAAAAGTGCTGTTAACCGTTCTGATTGATTATAAACGCCTGATGATAGTAGCATGGAAGTCTGGGTTTCAACTAAACAGAAAGAGTAATCAGCTATCACTACTTTTAACTTTAACTGGGCCGATTACATGCTTACACAGTTTAACCATGCAAGTGAGGAGGCTAAGTTAAGGGTTCTGGCTGGTCTGAAGGGACAGTCCTTGAAATCAAATTGAGACAAACAAAGTTCTATCCTATAGTTGGCAATTCTTACATTTCTCTCCCAAAAGAGTTAGAGTTAAAACGGGCTGTTTTAAACATACATAATTCTGACAACAGTGTTTTATGTGGTGTGTTTTTTAGCGCATTTACATCCTGTCAAAAATCATGCAAACAGAGTTTCCAATTATGAAGCATATAGGCAAGAACTGAACTTTGATAACATAACCTTTCCAGTAAGTATAAACAGTATATCTCAGTTTGAAGAGCAAAACAAACCAATCACTGTAAACGTATACACATGGTCTGTTATTAGACAATCTAGTGCCTCTAAGGGTTTCCTCCCAACGCCCCCACTTTAGGCGAATCACTTGACAAACATGTAGACTTGATACTGTTTACAGATAGTACAAAGAGTCATTATGTATTAATCAGAACAGTAAGCAGACTTATGGGGTTTACATCAAAGCATAAATCTAAACACGATATTTGTAGAAGGTGTTTGCTCATAATTTCTACTATAGAAGAAGCTGCCAAGCATAAGGAACGCTGTAAAAGTATTGTAGACTGTGAAACCAACTCCTCATGCCTAAACCAGGGTCTAAAGTTAGTTTTTTAAATTACACAAAATGCAGATGAGTCCATACGTGGTTTATGCTGACTTTTGAATCGCTCTTACCGCAGTACTACGGCCCCCAACAGCAAGAACAAAAAACAACCCTATTAACCCACCATCAGATCTGTTCTTATGCATTTATTGTTGTTAGGTCAGACGTCAACACACAACACCTGAGATTTACAGAGGCCCCAACGCAGCTAGTAGATTTTTAGAGCAGATGAAAAACAACTTTCGTAATCACTACTCCAACCAACTAAATCTTTTAGGCATTACTATGACTCCTGAAGACCAAGAACGCTATGGCTCATCTACACACTGTTGGATATGTAATAAAGAATTATTAGGCAACACGTAAGAGACCACGATCACATTACTGGAAAGTTCAGAGGGGCCGCGCACAACAATGTAATCTTCAACTTAAGTTGACCCTAAGACATGGAAGTTGCCTATCTTCTTCATAACTTACGAGGCTACGATTCTCATTTTATCATGCAAGCAGTAACTTCTAAATATAAGGGGTTACCTGCATTGCACAATTTCAGAAAAGTACATGACTTTTACTCTTGGACTGTTTATCCTTTATGACTCTGCCCAACATCTGATGGGGAGTTTACATAAGTTAGCAGGATCGCTACAAGACTTTCCAATAACTAAACAATACTTTGATCCATCTTTGGTGCGTAAAGGCGTTTTATCCTTATGAATACATGAACTCGTGGGACAGGTTTGACGAAGACTCGCTTCCTCCAAAAGGCGCTTTCTTTTCTAGTCTTAGAGGCAAAGACATAACTGATGCTGACTATGAATACGCTCAGAAAGCCTGGACAGAATTACACTGTCAAACAATGGGCGACTATCATGATCAGTATTTAATGGCTGACGTGTGTTTATTGGCAGATGTCTTTCAGAATTACAGAACTACATGCATGAAACATTACAGCTTAGACTCATCCACTTACATCTCTGCGCCTGGCCTTTCTTGGGACGCATTCTTAAAGTCTACAAACATCCAGATTGACTTAATATCTGATCTACCCACACTTCAGATGATTGAAGACGGCCTAAGGAGGTATTAGCATGGCCTCACATCCTTACTGCAAAGCCAACAACAAGTATTTAGACGACTATGATCCAACTAAACCGTCTAACTATCTAATGTACTTAGACGCCAACAATTTGTATGGGTGGGCCATGAGTCAACCGCTTCCACTTAGAAACTTTAAAATGATAAAAGGGCCTCATGATGTCAATACTGTGTTAGGCATGTTGCCACAGCTTACGCCTGATAATCCAGCGGACTAATCTTGGAAGTAGACTTAGAATATCCAAAGAATTACACGATCTTCACAACGATTACCCACTAGCTGCAGAAAGATTAAAGATGACCCCCACAGAACCTCCTAAACTTGTTCCCAATCTTAGGCACAAAACTAAATATGTTTGTCATTACAGACTCCTACAGTTTTACTTAAGACACGGACTGAAACTTACAGCTGTTCACAGAATAATTATCTGTGACCAAGAGCCCTTTATGAGGCCATACATCAAGAAGAATACTGATCTTAGAACCCAAGCCACTGATGCTTCAGAAAAAGACTTCTTTAAACTAATGAACAACAGCTGTTTTGGCAAAACCATGGAAAATCCACACAAACGTAAAGATGTTAAATAGTTACAAAAGAAAACCAAGCAATTAAGTTTGCCTCTAAACCTAACTATCAAGACTTTAGAAGATTAACGACAGCCTGGTTGGCATTATGATGAAGAAAAAGGCTGTTAAGTTGGACAAGCCGGTGTTATATCGGCTTTACCGTATTAGAGTTGTCAAAGTTATTGATGTTAGAGTTTCTGTACGACTACTTTAAAACCGCGGTACCCAGAAGCAAGAGTCCTTTACACAGACACTGATAGTTTTATTCTAGACGTCCCCACACAGAAGACTTCTATAAGGACTTAGAAACAGAAGTAGCTAAAGGAACTGATGGTTGGTATGACACATGTGACTATCCTAAAGACAGTTCTTTACATTCAACTGTAAACAAGAAAGTGATAGGAAAGATGAAGGATGAACTTAATGGGACAGTTATCAAAGAATATGTTGGTTTGAGGTCAAAGATGTACAGCGTTGCTAGCCAGACTTCTGTAATGAAAAAAGCTAAGGGCATAAGTAAAGAAGTTGTCAAAAAAATATAACTCACGATAACTACAAGCAAGCTCTCTTTGAAAACAAAGTATTCCATCACACAAATGTTAATTTGCGCTCTACTCTTCATCAAGTAAACACAACTGCTGTTAACAAGAATCACTAGTCTCTAACAATAACAAGAGAACTTACGTCAGTCCTGAGTTTTTCATATGCTGTAGGGCATTGGAGAACTTTAAAAGATTAACTTGACTGACTTGGCCTGTACTTAACTTAAGAACCTAACTAGAACTTATTTAAGAACCTAGCCAGTACTTTACTTAAGAATCAACTAGTACTTACTTAAGAACTTAACTATTACTTAACAAGAACTTATAATTTACTTGTACTTTACTTGTAATTTACTTGCATTTAACTTAAAAAGTACTTTCTATAACTAACTTAACATGTACTTATCTAGTTCTTAACTTGTACTTTATTTAGTTCTTAAAAACTATTCCATAGAAAATGGATCTACAACAGGAGGTTGAGCTCTTTTTGCAGAAGCTGGTTCTTCTTCTTTTACTGTGGGGGCTTGCGGCTTTGCTGCTAAGTATGGTGTTAGGTATTTGTATGCTAAAACTCCCCCACCCACAACAACAGCACCCAATACATAATAATACATCTTATTGTTTGTTTGTGATTGAGATGTTGTTAATTGTGATGTTGTTGGCGGTGGTGGCGATGTTGATACTATCTAATAATTTTTGTTTTGTTGATTGGTTTGCTTTTCTCAGTCTGTTCCATTCAGCAGTTTATGCCAGCCTCAACACGTCCAGGATTTTATTTTATGACATACCAATTGACATTCACTTG
>CM031611.1:84381645-84394499 GCA_018398815.1 Conus ventricosus | reverse complement strand
GAAAAAATTAAAATTTTTTTGGTTTTTGGGGGTTTTTTTTTTGGGTTAAAGGGCCTTTTTTGGGGGTTTTTTTTCTTTTTTTTTTGGGGGGGTTGGGGGAAAAAAAAAAAAGGGCCTTTTTTTTTTAAAAAAGGGGGGGAAAAAAAAAAAAATTTTTTTTGTGGGGGGTTTGGGGGGGGGGGGGGTTTTTTTGGGGGGGGCCTGCGTTTTCTTCCCCGGGCCGGGGGGTTTTCCTTTTTTTTTTTGGGGGGGGGGGTTTTTTTTTTGGTTTTGGGGGGGGGGAAAAAAAAACCTTTTAATTTTTCCCCCCGGGGAAAAAAAAAAATTTTTTGGGGCCTTTTTTTTTTTGGAAAAAAAAGGGTTTTTCCCAATTGGGAAACCAAAAAGGTTTTAAAAAAGGGGGGAAAAAAAAAAAAATTTTCCCCCCTTTTTTTAAAAAAGGGGGAAAAAAAAAAAAAATTTTTCCCCCCTTGGCGGTAAAAATTTTAAAAAAAAAAACCTTTTTTTAAAAAGGGGCCCCCCTTTTTCAAAAAAACCCCCTTTGGGGTTTTTTTTTAAAAAAAAAAGAAAAAAACGTTTACCTTTAATGGGGTTTTTTTTGGGGAAAAAATTTCCTTTTAAAAAAAGGCCCAAAAGCCCAACTTGGAGGGTTTTAAAAAATTTAAAAAAAAAAAGGGGGGCCCGGGGCTTTTTTTTTTTAAAAAAAAAAACCCTTTTTCCCCCGGGTTTTTTTTTTTCCCAAAAATTTTGGGAGGGGGGGGGGAAAAGGGGGTTTTTAAAGCAAAAAAAAAAAGGGGGGGGAAAAAAAAAAAAAACCCCCCCCGGCAAACCTTTTTTAAAAAAAAAAATTAAAAAAAAAATTAAAAAACCCCCTTAAAAAAAAAAATTCCCCCAAAAGTTTTTTTTTTCCAAAAAAAATTTTAAGGGTTTTTTTTTTTTTGGGGGGGGTTTTTTAAAAAAAAAAACCCCCCCCAAAAAAAAAAACCCCCCCAAAAAAAAACCCCCCCCCCAAAAACCCCCCAAAAAAACCCCCCCAAAAAAAACCCCCCCAAAAAAACCCCAAAACCCCCCAAAAAAACCCCAAAAAATTTTCCCAAAAACCAAAAAACCCCCAAAAAAACCCCACCCCCCAAAAAAAAAAAAAAGGGGGGGAAAAAAAAGGGGAAAAAAAAAAAAAAAAAAGGGGGGAAAAAATAAAAAAAAAAAACCCCTTTTTTTGGGGGCCTCAAAAAAAAAAAAAAATTTTTTTGGGAAAAAAAAAAAGGGAAAAGAATTTTTAAATTTTTATTTTTTTTAAAAAAAATTAAAAAAATTTTTTTTTTTTTAAAAACCCAAAAAAAATTTTGGGGGGGGGTTTTTTTAAAAAAAAAAACCCAAAAATTCCGGTTTTTTTTGGTTAAAAGCCCCCCTTTTTTTGGGGGGGGAAAAAAATTTTCCCCAAAAAAAAAAAAACCCCCCAAAACCCCAAAAAAAACCCCAAAAAAAAAAACCCCCCCCCCAAAAAAACCCCCCCCCCCAAAAAAAAAAACCCCCCCCAAAAAACCAAAAAAACCCCCCCCCAAATTTTTTTAAAAAGGGGGAAAAAAAAAAGCCCCCCCCCCCAAAAAAAAAAAACAAAAAACCAAAAAAAACCCCCCCCCCCGGGGAAAAAAAAAAGGGGTTTTGGGTTTGTTGTTTTTTTAAAAAGAAAAAAAATTTTTTTTAAAAATTAAAAAAAAGGAAACCAAATAAAAAAATTTTTTAAAATTTTTAACGAAAAAAATTTTGTTTTTTGTTGAAAAAATTTTTCCCCAAAAAGGGGGGCCCGGGTTTTCCTTTTTTTTTTTTTTCCCCCTTTAATGTTTTTTTTTTTTTAAAATTTAAAAAAAAACTTAAATTTTTTTTTTTAAAAAAAACCAAAAAAATTTTAAAAAAAAAACCCCCCCCAAAAAACCAAAAAAAAAAAACCCCCACCCCCAAAAAAAAAAAAACCCCAAAAAAAAAAACCCAAAAACCCCCCCCCAAAAAAAAAACCCCCAAAACAAAACCCCCCCCAAAAAACCCCCAAAAAAAAAATTTTTTTTAAAAAAAACCCACAAAAAAAAAAATTTCAAACCCCCCTTTAAAAAAAAAGGGGGGCCCCCCCCAAAAATTTTTTTTAAAAAAAAAAAAGGGGGAAAAAAAGGGAAAAAAAAACCCCCCGGGGAAAAAAAAAGGCCCCAAAAAAGGGGGAAAAAAAAGGGGGTTTTTGGGGGGAAATTCCGGGAAAAAATTTTTTTTTTTCCCAAAATTTTTTTAAAAAAAAAAAAAAAAACCCCAAACATTTTTTTCCCCCCTTGGGGAAAAAAAAAGGGAAAAAAAAAAAAAAAAAGGGGGAAAAAAAAAAAGGGGGGGGGGGGTTTTTTTTTTTTGGGGGGGGGGGAAAAAAGGGGAAAAAAAGGGGGAAAACCCAAAAAAAAAATGGGGGAAATTAAAAAAAGGGGGGGGGGTTTTTTTTTTAAAAAAAAAAAAAAAAAAAAAAAAAAAAAAACCACCCCCCAAAAAAAAAAGGGGAAAAAAAAGGGGGAAAAAGGGGGGGGGGGGAAAAACCCAAAAAAAAAAAAAAAAAAAGGGGGGGGGGGGAAAAAAAAGGAAAAAAAGGGAAAAAAAAAAAAAAAAAACCACAAAAAAAAAAAAAAAAGGGGGGAAAAAAAAAAGGGGGGGGGGAAAAAGTTTTTTTTTTTGGGGGGGGGGAAAAATTAAATGATTTTTTGGGGGGGTTTTTTTTTTTGGGGGGGGGGTTTTTTTTTTGGGGTTTTTGGGGTTTTAAAAAAAAGGGCAAAAAACCCCAAAAAACCCAAAAAAAAAAAATTTTTTTGGGGGGGGGGGGGGGGTTTTTTTAAAAGGGAAAAAGGGGGGGTTTGGGTTTTTTAAAATTTTTTTTTTAAAAAAAAAAAAAAATTTAAAAAAAAATTTTAAAAAAAATTTATTTTTTTTTTTTAAAAAGGGGGGTTTGTTTTTTAAAAAAGGGGGGGGGGGGGGAAAAAAAGGGGGGGGGAAAAAAAGGGAAAGGGTTTTTTTTTTCCCCCTTTTTAAAAAATTTTTCCCCCCAAAAAAAAAAATTTTTCCCAAAATTTTTTAATTTTTTTTGGGAAAAAAAAAAGGGGGGGGGGGGGGGGTTGTGTTTTTTTTTTTGGGGGGAAAAAGGGGGGGGGAAAAAAAGGGGGGGGGGAAAAAATTTTTTGGGGGGGGGGGGAAAAAAAGGAGAGGGGGGGGTTTAAAGGAAAATGGGGGGAAAAAAGGGGGGGGGAAAAAAAAAAAAAATTTTTTTTCCCCCTTTTTTTTTTTTTTTTTTTTTTAAAAAATTTTTTTGGGGGGGGTAAAGGAAAAAAAAGGGGGTTTTAAAAAGGGGGGGGGGAAAAAGGGGGGAAAAAAGTTTTAAAAAAAAAAGGGGGGGGGAAAAAAGGGAAAAAGGGGAAAAAAAAAGGGGGGGGAAAAAAAAATTTCCAAAAAAAAAAAGGGGGGGGGGAAAAAAATTTTTTAAAAAAAGGGGGGGGGGGTTTTTTTTTTTCCCCGGGGAAAGGGCCAAAAGGGGAAAAAGACCAAAAGGGCGGGGGGGGGGGAAAAAAAAAAAAAAAGGGCCAACAACAAACCAACCCCCCCCAAAAAAAAAACCCCCCCAAAAAAAAAAGGGGGGGGGTTTTTTTTTGGGGGGGCCCCCCAAAATTAAAAAAAAAAAAAATTTTTCCCCCTTTTAATTTTTTTAAAAAGGGGGGGGGCCCCCCGGTTTTAAAAAAATTTAAACCCCCCTTTTTTTAAAAAAGGGGTTTTTTTTTGGGGAAAAAAAATTTTTTTTTGGCCCTTTTTTAAACCCCAAATTTTTTTTTTCCTTCCTTTTTTTTTTCCCCCTTGAAACAAAACTTTTTCCAAAAAAGGGAAAAAACCTTTTTAAAGGGGGGGGGGGTTCCCCAAAAAAATTTTTGGGGGAAAAAAAAAGGGGTTTTTCCCCCTTTTTTTTCCCCCCAAAAGTTTTTTGGGGGCCCAATTTTTTTTTGGGGTTTTTCTTTTTTTTTTCCCCCTCCCCTTGGGGGAAGGGGGGGGAAAAAAAAAAAAAAAAAGGGGGAAAAAAAAAGGGGGGGGGGGTTTTTAAAAGGGGGGGAAAAAGGGAAAAAAAAGGCCCCCGGGGGAAAAAGGGGGTTTCCCCAAAAAAAAAAATTTTTTTAATTTTTAAAAATTTAATTTTTTTTAAAAAAAAAAAAAGGGTTTTTCCTTTTTTCCGGGAAACCCCAAAAAAGCAAAAAAAATTTTTGGGTTTTGTCTTTAAAAAAAAAATTTTGGGGTTTTTCTTTTCCGGGGGGGAAAAAAGGGGGGAAAAAAGGGGGAAAAGGTTTTTGGGGCCCCCCCCCCCCAAAAAATTTTTTTTAAAATTTTTAAAAAAACCCCCTTTTTTTTTTTTTTTTTTTTTTTTTCCCTTTTTTCTTTTTTTTTTTTTTTTTTTTTCTTTTTTTTTTTTTTTTTTTTTTTTCCTTTTTTTTTTTTTTTCCCCCTTCTCTTTTTTTTTTTTTTTTTCTGTCCCTTTTTTTTTTTTTTTCCCCCTTCCCCCTTTTTTTTTTCCCCAATTTTTTCCCCCCCCCCCTCTCTCTTTTTTTCTCTCTCTTTTTTCTCCCCCCCCCCCTCCCCCCCCCCTTTTTTTTTTTTTTTTTTTTAAATTTTTCTTTGTCTCTTTTCCCCCCTTTTTTTTTTTTTTTTTTTTCCCCCCTTTCCGGGCCCCCTTTTTTTTTTTTTTTTTTCCCCCCCCTTTTTTCCCTTTTTTTTTTTTAAAAAAAAAAAATTCCCCCCAAAAATTTAAGATTGGAAAAAAAAAATTTTTTTAAAGGGAAAATAAGAGGAGGGGGGGGGGGGAAGAGAGAGGGGGGGGGAGAGAGAAAAAAAAAAAAAGGGGGGAGAGGAGAAAAGGGAAAAATTTTTCTTTTTTTTTGTTTTTCTTTAATAAAAAAAAAATTGTGTGTGGGTGTGTGTGTGTGGGGGGGGGGGTGTGGGGGGGGGGTGTGTGGGGGGGGGGGGGGGGTTGGGGGCTTTCGGGGGTTTTGGTGGGGGTTGGGGCGTGCGTGCGTGCGTGCGTGGGGGGGGGGGGGGGGGGGGGGGTTTTTTTTTTTTTTTTTTTTTTTTTGGGGGGGGGGGGGGTGGGTGTGTGTGTGTGGGGGGTTTTTTTTTTTTTTTAAAATTTTAAAAAGGCCCAAAACCCCCCCCCCCCAAAAAAAAAAAATTTTGGGGAAAACCAAAAAAGGGGGGGAAAAAAAAAAAAAAAAAAAAAAAAAAAAAAAAAAAAAAAAAACCCCCTTTTTTCCCGGGTTTTTTTTTTTTGGGGTTACTTTTTTTTTTTTTTTTTCCCCCTTTTCCCCGGGGGGAAAAAAAAAAAAAACCCCGTTTTAAATTCCCCTTTCCCCCCAAAAAAAACCCCCCAAAAAAAAAAGGGGGGAAAGGGGGTTTTTGGCCCTTTTTTCCCCTTTTTTTTTAAAAAATGGGGAAATTAAAAAAAACCTTCTAAAACCCCCGGGGAAACGAATTTTTTTTCCCCCCTTTCAGTCAGTTTAAAAGGGGGAAGCTCTTTTTGGTTAACGAGAATGTGGAATGTAAAGTGCTGGAATTTGGCCCCGAGCTGAGGGCGTACAGTATGTAGATTTCTGTTATAACAACAAAGCGGGCGGGACAACAACAAATTTTAAAAACCCAAAGCGAAGGGGAAAAACAAAAACTTTTACATGTATAATTTAAAGAAAAAACAACAACAAACAACAACACAACAAAACAGTAATAATTTAAAAATAATAACAAAACCAATAATTTAAAAATGAATTTGTAATAATAAAGCCCATGATGGTTTAAAAGTAATGAACCACAACCAAAAACAAAAAAAATTATTTTTTTAAAAATTAAAAATAAATTTAAAAACTTTAAAAATTAATAATAATAATAATAATAAATAAATAATAGCAATAAAAAAAATGATAATGATAATAAAAAATGGGTGATGATTTGGGGATGGTGATGATGATGATGATGATGATGATTGATGATGAAGGGTGATTGATGATGATTGAGACGAACGGCGAAAAAACAACTCCCCGCATTTAAAAAGAAGAAAAAACAAAAAAAAGAAAAGAGAGAAGGGGAGAGAGGGGTGAGTGGGGGGGGAAAGGGGGAGAAGGAAAACGGGGAGAGGGGGGGGGTGGGGGAGAGAGGAGAGAGCCCAGAGAGAGAGAAGAGAGAGACTCACTTCAGACGCAAAACATATTTTGTTTCCAAAATGCAAAGTCATCAGACCCCGGTGATGAAAAGACTTAAAAGGGTTAAAAAAAAATAACACTTGGAGTTAAAAAATACGCGCGCGAGCGCGTACACAAAACACACACACACACACAACACACACAACCCCACACACACCACACACAACACACAAAACACCACCACCCGCAAAGCCGACGCCCCGCCGACGCACGCCGGGACGCACGACGCACGCAAAGCACGCACCCACCAACACACACACCACACCCACCCCACACACAACCCCACCCCCTCCGAGATGTGTTCCGAAGCAAACTGCAAGGTGTTGAAAAAAGCCCTGGCAAAGTTTTTGGGCAACCAAAAGGTGAAGAGAAAAGAAGATTGGGTGACAAAACGGGGCGTTAAAACGAAAGAAAAGAAAAAGAAAGAAAAAAAAAAAAAACCTTTTACTCTTCGACCCCTCAGTTTCTAGGAAAGGGTAACATTTCCCACCCGACTTTTTTTTACGTTTACTGTTTTTTAAAATCCTCACCAGCGAGAAATTTTTTACATCCCTTTTTATGGGTGGGAAGGGCAGGGTCCGTTGAAATGTTTTTCGTCTGTTTTTTCCCGTTTTATGGCCGGCGTGGGAAAACAATTTTCGTTCATCCTGCTTCACATCGTGAGTTTCTTGACAAGTTCAAAACGTTGTTAAAGTTCTTTGTTCTTTTTCTTTTCCCGGCCTCGCCTTTTGGGGAGGATAGCAGGGAAAGCGTTCAAAAGGGTTTCTGCAGGATAGCAGGAAAAACAGTATTTCGGTCTACTGCAGGATACCGGGGAAAGGGAGTTCCCGGGTTTTACTGAGGATTTGCAGGAAAACAGTATACAGGTCTACTGCAGGTTTGCCAAAAAAAAACAGTATACAGGTTTTCTGCGGATAGCAGGAAAAACAGTATAAGGGGCTTTCTGCAGGATAGCAGGGGAAAACAGTATACGGTTACTGCCGGGGTAGCAGGAAAAACAAATATAAGGTCTACTGCGGATAGCAGGAAAGCCGTTACAGGTCTACTGCGGATAGAGGAAAACAGTATACAGGTTTTTACTGCAGGATAGCAGGGAAAACAGTATTTTCGGGGGTTTTTGCCCGGGGAAACAGGGGAAAACAGGTTTTTACAGGTGGGTTTCTGCAGGATAGCAGGGAAAACAGTTTTTGGGGCTACTGCAGGGATAGAAAGGGAAAACTGTATTCAGGGTCTACTGAGGGTGCAGGAAAAAATGGAAATGAATAGCAGGGGAAAAGTTTTTTTCTCGGGTGCAAAAGGTTTGGGTTTCTTCAAGGGAAAAGGGGAAAGCCCAAAAAGGGTTTTTTTAAAAAAACAAAAATGGAGGGAAAAAACCCCTATCCCGGGGGAGCAAAATGGGGGCGGAACGGTTTACTGCGGGGGCGGGAAAATTCATTTCTTTGCAAAAAGGTTTCCGGAAACCTTAAAAGGGCCATCAGGGGGAATTTGGGGCAGAACCGGGGTTTGGTCCTTTCCAAGGTGGGGAAAAAACAGGGCACTGGGGGCAAAAAAAAAGAAAAAAAAAAGGTTCCAGGAGCGGAAATGCGAAAGGGCCTGAAAGCGGAAAAGGACTCGCTCGGGGGGGGGGATGGTTCTGCTCTCGGTCCCAAACTTTACCTAAAAGCCGGGGGTTGGTCTCTTGGCTAAAAAGAATTCAGGGTTATCCGGGAACAGGAAAAAAGTATTAACACCAGGTACCCAAAAAATTCAGGCCCGGGGATGAGGGGAAAGCGGGGTTACGGGTTTTTGATTACCCCCGGGGGGTTACCCCACTCGGGTGAGGGATTTGGGAAATGGGGTTGGGAAAAAAGTTTTCAGGACTATAGGTTTGCCCCAAACTAAAAAAAGAGTTTTTACAAAATTTTTTTTTTGTTTTGGTTTTTTTTGTTTGTTTGTTTGTTTTTTTTGGGCAAAAACCTTTTAAAAAACCAAAGGGCGATGCCCCGCAGTAAAAAATTCCGGGCCCCGGCCCCCCTTTTTGCGGGCAAACTTTTTTTTGAATTTCCCCGGAAAACCCCAATTCCCTCACCCCCAAACCCTCTTTCTGGGACCCCTGGGGGAAAAAATTACTGTAAAAAAAAGGAAAACCTCCCAGAACCGAGCCCCCTACAGGACCCTCCTGTTTTAAAGGCCGTTCCCCCCAATCTTCCCAACATTGTTCTGTTTCACCCTTTAAAAGATGGGAAATCAGAACAAAGTTAACTTAAAAATATCAAAGAATTTGGGGGAAAAAAAACTTTGTGTGTGGTGTTTGTTTTGGGGGCCCCTGGGTGCCCCTCCCGGCTCCCCGGGTTTGGGTGTGGTGTTGTGTGGGTTGTGTGGGTGTTTGGGTTTTTTTTTGTGTTGGTGTTCAGCTTTTTTAGTTGGTTGAAAACCCTTGCCCAAAGGGGGTGAGCCTAAGTTTTTCAGGGTGGGCGGCTTTTTATTTTTCCCCAAAATATTTTTGGGAAAAATAAAAAAAGGGAAAAAAAGAAAAAAAAGGAATTTTTTGAAAAAAAAGAAAGAAAAGAAAGAAAAGAAAAGAAAGGGGGAAAAGAAAAAAAAAAAGAAAGAAATGAAAAAAAATAAAAAAAAATAAGAAAGGGAAAAAAATAAAGAAAGAAAAAAAAAAGGGAAAAAAAAAGGGGGGGAAAAAAGTGGTTTTGGGGTTTCCCCGGGGTTTTTGTTTGGTGTTTTGAGGTGGGTTTGGGTGGTGTTAAAGGGGTTATTTGGTTTTGGTCTGGGCCCCCGTTTGTGTTTTGTTCCCTTCCAAAATTTTTTAAAAATGGGAATTTTAACCCCCTTTTCAACCCCTTAGATACCCCCCCCCGGGCCCAAACCTTATAAAAGCCCCCCATTTTTAAGGATTATCGGAAAAAAAAAGGGCACAGAAAAAAAAAAAAAAAGGGAAAAAAAGAAAAAAACAAAAGAAAGAAAAAAAAAGGGAAAAAAAGAAAAAAAAAACACGAAAGGGGTTTTTCCCAAAAAGGAGAAAGCCAAAAAAAAAAGAAAAAAATGGGAAAAAGGAAAAGAAAAAAAAATAAAGGCAAATTTTCAAAAAAGAAAAACGGCCCCAAATTTTTCCCTTTGGTAAAATATTTTCCCTAAGAAAAAAAACCGTTGGGGGGTTAACCCCTTGGGAAGGCTTTTGGTAAAAAAAAATCGGGCCCTTTTCGTGACCCTAAAAAAACCTTCTTTAAAATTTTCCAAAAAATCGGCCAAGAATTTCTGGTTTTCCAAAAAAAAAAAACAAATTAAGGGCCCCGTTAGTAAAAGGTATAAAGGTAAAAAAAAAATCGGGGGATCCCGTTAAAACCCCTAATGAAACTTCTGAAATTTTCAAAAGATCGGCCAAAAACTTTTGAGATATTCCTAAGGAAAAAAAAACGTTAAGGGGGGTTTCAGCCGTTAGTAAGGCTATAAGGTTTTAAAATAAAACATTTGGGTTTTTTGGACCAATTTTTCCCCACCTCAATTTTCCAAAAAAAGAAATTTTGAGATTTTCCCTAAAAAAAAAACCTTAAAGGGGAACGTTGGGAAAAGGCTATAAAGGAAACTAAAATCGGGGATTTTTCCCCCTAAACCCTAATGAAAAACCTGTTTAAAGTTACAAAGATTGGGCCAAAAAACTTTTTGGATATTCCATTAAAAAAAAAACCCCCGTTTAAATTTTACAGCCGTAGTAAGGTAAAAACGGTTTAAAAAAAAACCTCGGGCATTATTTGGGGGACCCCCAAAAGAAAAAATTCCCCAAAAAATTTTTAAAAAATCCGGCCCAAAACCCTTTTGAGATATTTTTAAAAAAGAAAAAACCCTTACAGGGCCGTTACAGCCTTAGGAAAGGCTATAAAGGGAAACTAAAAAATCGGCAATTTTTTTGATCCCTTTTTGAAAAACCCAACCCCAATTTTCAAAAAAGAAATTTTGAGATTTTCCCTTAAAGAAAAACCTCCTTACGGCCTTTGGGTTTGTAACGGCTATATCGGTAAATAAAACGGGGTTATTCCCTAAAAAATAATGAACAACCCGCTAATGTTCACAAAGAAAAGGCCAAAGTACTTTTGGGGATTCCCTTAAAAAAAAAGGTTAAGGCGGGTTCAGCCCTTAGTAAACTATAAGGGAAAAATAAAAATTTGGGATTATTTTTGACCCTAATAACAAACCTTTAAAATTTCAAAAGGGTTTGGCCCAAATCTTTTGAGATTTTCCATAAGAAAAAAACCGTTTCAGGCCTTACAGCCCTTGGGAAGGCTTACGGGGGGAAAATAAAACATCGGGTTATTCGTGACCCCTAATGAAAAAACCGGGTAATTTTTCACAAAAAAACCGGCCCAAATCTTTCTGGATATTCCAAAAAGAAAAAAACCCTTCAGGCCGTTTCAGGGCCCTTAGTAACGGCCCTTTAAAGGGGTTTTAAATAAAACATGGGCATTAAAGTGGAAACCCTAAATGAACATACCTTCAATTTTCAAAAGATCGGCCAAGTTCTTTTGGGGTTCCTAAAGAAGAAAAAGGGTTTTAAGGTTTTAGTAAAAAAAAAAAGGAAAAAAAAGAAAGGGAAAAAAAAAAAAAAAAAAAAAGAAAAAAATGAAAAGGAAAAAAGGTTTTGGGAAAAAAAGAAAAAGTTTAAGGAAAGGAAAAAAACCAAAGGGGAAAAAAAAAGGAACATTTTTGGAAAAAGGGAAAGAAAAAGAAAAAAGAAAAAAAGAAAAAAACGAAAAAAGAAAGAAAGGGGTAATGAAAACGGAAAAAAAAATGGGGAATAAAAAACCCAAAAAATTGGAAATTTAATAAAATTTTTCAGACCCGATTGGGCCAAAGAAGTTTTTTTGGTCTCTAAAAGGAAAAAGGGGTTTTGAACTTTTTGGGGGACAAAAAAAAAAAGGAAAAGGTTAAAAAAAGGGGGAAAAAAAAAAAAAGGAAAAAAAGGGTTTTTTGGGAAAGGAAAGAAAAAAAACGTGAAAAAAAAGGAAAAACAAAAAGAAAGGAACAAAAGAAAGGGAAAAATAAAATAAAAAAAGAAAAAAGAACCCCAAAAAAAAAAGAAAAAAGAAAAAAAAAAAAAAAAAAGAAAAAAACAGGGAAAAAAAACAAAAGTTGGTGGGGTAAAAGGGCAAATTCTTTTTTGGAAAAAGCTCAAGGGGGTTTTTTTTTGAGTTGGGGGGGTGAAGGTTTGTTGGTTTGGGGTTTGGGTGTGTGGGGTCCCGGGTGGTGTGTGGTTTTGGGTGGTTGGGTTGGGGTTGTTTTTGTGTGTGTTCCGGGGGGGGTTTTTGTGTGTTTGTTCCGCTTTAAAGGAAAAAATGGAAGGAAAGAAAAAACCGTAAAAAAATTATGGGCAGCAAACCTTCCTTCAAAAAAAGTTTACGTGGCCCGGGGCGGGGGGCCGGAAAGTCGGGGGCCGGGGGGGGGGGGGGGGGGGGGGGGGGGGGGGGGGGGGGGGTTTTGTTGTGGTTCGCGGTGCGGGTTTTTTTGGGACGGGGATGTGCGTGGGGTGCCGTGGTGTATTCGTACTTGCGGTCTTGGGGGGTGCCGGGGGCGTCCGGGGCCGGCGTGCATGGTTGGGGTGGGGGTGTGTGTGGGGGTGTGGGGGTGTGGGGTGTGTGTGTGTGTTGTTGTGTTGGGGGTGTTGTGTGTCTGGGGTTTTTGTAATTATATCAAAAAGCATACCAAAAAGAGGAGAGAAAAAGGGAAAATTTGGGGAGAGAAGAGAGGGAGAGAGGGAGAGAGAGAAAAGGGGGAGAAGAGGTTCCCCTAAAAAAACACACACCCCCACACACACAAAAAAACCCAAAACCCCCCACACCCCACCCCACCCCCACAACACCCCACCCCCCCAACCCCACACACACACACCCACCCCACAAAAACCCGAAATTCGTTTTTTCCCATCTGTCAAATTAGAAAGCTAACGGGTTAGAAATACTCACTTTTTATCTCCCCTAAAATTTGCTTTTTGTTTGACTTGGGATTTATTGTTTAGGGCTTTTTCCCCTTTTTTTTATCTATTTATTTTCCAGCAGGCCACTTTTGGAAGATGAATCGAAATTACCCTAGTGTCAAAGGGGAATAAATTACCACATCTTCTTTTCCCCCCCATCCCGACTTTTTTGCCCCTTTTTTGTTGATGTTTTTTTTTGTCGTCGGTTTTCTTTGCTTGTTTGTTTGTTCCGTTTGTTTTTTTTTTGTTGGTTTTTGTTTTTTTTTTTCCGGGGATTTTACCGGGGGTTTTTTTCCCCCCTTTTTTTTTTTTTTCCCTTTTTTTCCCCCACCCCCCAACCCCCCCCACCTAAAAACCACCCCCCACCATTCCCAGCTCCCATTCTACCCCCCGCTTTCTTTCCCTCCTCCACCCTCCCCCATCCCCCTTCCCCCACCTCCCCCCCTCCCCCTTCAGTTTTCCCGATGCTCTGAAATGATTTGTTTTTTTCAGGTTTAAGAGAATGGTCGACAAAAAGTTTTGGGCCCCGCGTTTAAAAAACCCATTTCAAAAATCCCTTCCCCCCTCCCCCTTTCCCCCCTCCCCAACCACCCCAACCCCTCTCCTCACCCCCTCCTCTTTTTTTTTTTCTCTCCCCCTCAGCCTACGACTCC
>CM031611.1:84374145-84376645 GCA_018398815.1 Conus ventricosus | reverse complement strand
TGAAATGGGACACCTAGTGCGAGTCTAAATGCCTTGCAGTCTATGCTTTGCAACTTTTTAAGTAAGTAGTTTGGGGGCCGAAACACTTCTTGTGCGTATGATAATTTTGATCTTGCGAGAGATGTCGAAAGGTGTAAATAAAAGTTTGTGAAACTGCTCCCCAATTTTGTTTACTGATCACTTTAAGAAGATTAAGAGATTTGCTGGCTTCGTTGATAATATGTTCAATATGGTTGTTCCAAGTTAACTTTGAGGTAATATTTACTCCTAAAAATTTTATCTCGGGGACATAATTCAATACATTGTTATCTACCTTTAAAATAGGAATATTGCAAACACTTCCACCAGCATCAAATAACATCATTTTTGGGTTTTTTCTGCCGATAAACTAAGGCCGTTTTCAAACATGATATTTGCCATATTATCTAGGTCACGCTGATATGTTTTTTTAATGAAATTGACAGATCTGACTGAAGTTTTTCTTCTTTAAGTTACGTTCATCCACATCAAATATCGTCAGCGTATTGCACCAAGGAGCATTTTTAGATAAATGTTTTTGGGAGATCGCAATCAGAATATTAAAAGTAGCGGAGCGATTACCGATCCCTGGGAATGCCCATTTGTAAACATCTCTTGCGGAATAAACATTTTGTAAACTTTGCTTCTATACTTCTATTGGTCAAAAATGCTTTGATAAGTTATATACATGACCCGAAAGGCCAATGGTTTTTTAGTTTATAAAAGTCTCTCATGCCAAACATGATCATACGCTTTTCTGACATCAAAGAAAGGTGGCGAGGAAATTTTTTCTTCGTGCAAATTGTTGTTTGACATGAGTCGCCAATTTTACCAAAGGGCCCGTTGTTGATCTGCCTTTTCTAAAGCCTGCTTGTTTTAGCCGGAATTATACCACGTTTCTCACAGTGATATACAACCTACTTAAAACAATTCTTTCAATTAACTACACGTGTGAGAGGTGAGGGCAATCGGACGGTAACTATTTATGTTGGAAACTAGGTTTGCCCTGCTTTAAGATCGGGACAACTACAGATTCTTTTCCCTACGAAGGATACTTCCATCTTGCCAGCATTTCGTTATGATGTTATGAAGAAACGAATACAAAATTATCTGGCAGGTGTTTTAACATCTCATTCGAAAGAGCATCCAGACCAACTGATGTTTTTTTTGTTGTAATAAAATTATTGCATTTTTAATTCCCGTAGAGTGGGTATCCGCGTTTAGATAATGGTCATTTTTTTCTTCTGGATCACAGTACATATCATTATTCTTTGAGTTTTCCCCCATAGTTTTACATTTATCAGAAAGGCTATTTGTGGAACTATTTTTTGCAAACAATCTGCGAGCGCCCCGGCTTTTTGAGCCAGCAGTTGGAAATTGCTTATTTTCTAAAGTAACTGGATAAATTGGAAGATTCACTCCCTGTTTCATTTCATGGACCTTTGTCCAAACTTTTTTCCACTCGTGATGATTAGAGACTTCGGGAGACAAAAAGGGCGACCAGTGGTCCCGATAGCTTTTTCAATGACTCTACTGCTCATAATTCTTGGCCCGTTTCATAGTGACATTGTATTTCGGCTTGTCTTTAAACATATTCTTTGTATTTTAGTTTCTTTTCATCAACAGCACGTTTGCAGGGTTTCCCTCCACCACACATTTCCGCTATAAACTGATCTTCTTTTGTGGTTAGTTTTTTTGGGAAAGATTTGGTTGCAGCGTACAAGACCGATTCAGAAAAATGTGCGTACATAGTTTCAACCCTGGTTTTCAAAAAATTGTTACATTAAAAGACATTAAAATAGATTTGAATTTCTCCCAGTCAGCTCGTTTATAATTATATTTTGGAATTTTATCAACTGTGTTGTCTTGTGCAACTGAAAACCTCGGGGGATACGGTAATAGGGAGGTGGTCACTTCCCAAAGTGTCTTTATCAACCTGCCAGAACAGCTAAGAGCTAAAGATAAGGAGATGAAAGAAAGATCAATTGCTGAGGGTCTATGGTTAGGAACATCTGGCAGTCTAGTGACACGCCCATCATTTAGAAGGTAAGGCCAGAATCAAGAATATTTTCTACCAGGCGATTGAGCTAACTTTTGAGCAACAACTGTCCCAAAAGGGAGCATGTTCCGTTGAAATCGCCGGCGATCAACCACTTCTGATTTTGTACGTCTATAGTACGTAACCAGTCAGTGTTACAGTCAAAACTCCTTTGGGGAGGTACATAGAAACTATGTTGAGTGTTAACGACTTATCGAATCTTACACACACTGCGCATGAGTGAATATTTGCAGCATTTTCGGGAAAACCGGCGATGTTATAATGCGGTAAGACAAATGTTCGTGTATGTAGATGGCTGTGGACACTTTTTCGCCTTTAGCAGTCTGTTGACACACTGTGGGGGTAGAAAAAGTTTGCCAGTCGTGGTAGTTTATATCTAGACACATTTAGTGACTGCAGAATTAAAACGGCGAATGAATTATC
>CM031611.1:84334145-84341645 GCA_018398815.1 Conus ventricosus | reverse complement strand
AAATGAATGTCTCTTGTGCGCCGAAATCAGTCGTATCTAAAAGTAGCTTACTTAAACATGTAACCAGATATATCATCTGTGGGGGAAGTGGATGTTTTCTTTTTCAGTCATGAGCAGTGTGTAATATATACGTGGATGGGGAAATCAGACAAAAGATATATATTTTTCATATACACATTCTCTCTCTCTCTCGCTCTCTCTCTCTCTTCTCTCTCTCTCTCTCTCTCTTCTCTCTCTCTCTCTCTCTCTCTCTCTCTCACACACACACACACACACACACCACACACACACACACACACACACACACAACACACACACACACACACCACACACACACACACACTTACACGCGAAGCGGACCTATAAGAAAAACGAAAATGTCAGTCTACAATGTCAGTGTTGTTGCTTTTGGTGTTGGTGTTTTATTGTACTTCAGATCAAATCTTCATATTGCGATTTCAAATAAACATCGTCATTTTCATCTTCGAATTAAGCACTTGATTGCAAACTAGTGAGTTGATTTCTTAGAACTCAGAAAAGACGATAAAAGCAAAGGTATAGAAACAAAGGACATTCCTGATCACAAATCAGTCTGTTCGTTTCTTTTAAAAAAATAAGCGAAAGAAGGTGGCTAAATAAAGAAGACTGTTATGGTTTTGATTGACTAGGTAAAGGGACCTTCAGTGAGTGGAGTTCAGTCACGCTCACCGGTTGTACAACCATCGGTAGGCCTGTATGGCTTTCCACCTCGTTTAAACTCACATTCAAAGAAAATTTGTCGCTGGTGGCACCTCTGAGTGGGTGTGGAAAAACAAGATTTTGAGACAGCGGATTAACATTCATCTCCCCAGGGACAAATCTTATCATTCCCCCTTTTCCTCCTTCTCCTACCTGTCTGTGTGTGTCTCTATCTACATGTATGTCTGTCTGTCTGTCTCTCCATCCCTCCTCTCTCTCTCTCTCTCTCTCTCTCTCTCTCTCTCTCTCTCTCTCTCTCTCTTTCCACTTGGTCATTTCTAAACTACCACAAGCACACACACACACACACACACCACACACACACACACACACACACACACACACACCACACACCACACACACACACACACACACACACACACACTCCAGCAACAATAAAATGGTCTGCTCCACCATGTTCAAAACAAACCCCTTCACTGGAAACATATCATTTTCCGAAAGCCCTTCACTGGAAACATATCACTTTCCGAAAGCCCTTCACTGGAAACATATCACTTTCCGAAAGCCCTTCACTGCAAACATATCACTTTCCAAAAGCCCTTCACTGCAAACATATCACTTTCCGAAAGCGTTCACCTGGATAACCTATCACATTCCGAAAGCCCTTCACTGGAAACATATCACTTTCCGAAAGCCCTTCACTGGAAACATATCGATTTCTGAAAGCCCTTCACGGAAACATTGTCGACTTTCCGAAAGCCCTCCACTGGAAACATATCACTTTCCGAAAGCCCTCCACTGGAAACATATCACTTTCTGAAAGCCCTTCACTGGAAACACATCACTTTCCGAAAGCCCTTCACTGGAAACATGTCGCTTTCTGAAATCCCTTCACTGGAAACATTACTTTCCGAAAGCCCTTCTCTACAAACATATCACTTTCCGAAAGCCCTCCACTGGAAGCATATTAGTTTCCGAAAGCTCTTCACTGGAAACGTATCACTTTCCGAAAGCCCTCCACTGGAAACGTATCACTTTCCGAAAGCCCTCTACTGGAAACGTATCACTTTCCGAAAGCGCTTCACTGGAAACGTATCACCTTCCGAAAGCCCCCCACTGGAAACACATCACTTTCCGAAAGCCCTTCACTAGAAACATATCGCTTTCCGAAGCCCTTCACTGCAAACATATCACTTTCCGACAGCACTTCACTGGAAACGCATCACTTTCCGAAAGCCCTCCACTGGGAACATATCACTTTCCGAAAGCCCTTCACTGCAAACATATCACTTTCCAAAAGCCCTTCACTGCAAACATATCACTTTCCGAAAGCCCTTCACAGCAAACACTTAAATCACCACTTTCCAAAGCCCTTCACTGCAAACATATCGCTTTCCCCCGAAAACCGCTTCACTGCAAACATATCGCTTTCCGAAAGCCCTTCACTGCAAACATATCACTTTCCGAAAGCCTTCACTGCAAACATATCGCTTTCCGAAAGCCCTTCACTGCAAACATATCGCTTTCCGAAAGCCCTTCACTGCAAACATATCGCTTTCCGAAAGCCCTTCACTGCAAGCATATCGCTTTCCGAAAGCCCTTCACTGGAAACATATCACTTTCCGAAAGGCCTTCACTGCAAACATATCGCTTTCGGAAAGCCCTTCACTGCAAACATATAACTTTTCGAAAGCCCTTCACTGGAAACATATCACTTTCCGAAAGCCCTTCACTGCAAACACATCGCTTTCCGAAAGCCCTTCACTGCAAACATATAACTTTTCGAAAGCCCTTCACTGGAAACATATCACTTTCCGAAGCCCTTCACTGCATACATATCACTTTCCAAAAGCCCTTCACTGGAAACATATCACTTTCCGAAAGCCCTTTATTGCAAACATATCACTTTCCGGAAGCCCTTCACTGCAAACATATCACTTCCCGAAAGCCCTTCACTGGAAACATATCACTTTCCGAAAGCCCTTCACTGCAAAACATATCACTTTCCGTCAGTTCCTCTCTGACTGACTGCCAGACTCTTAAAGTGCTCGCAGTCTGCCACACTGACGTCATAAATCACTTCAAATTTCTACACATAGACACTGGTGTGTGATATAAAATCAATGACCGGTAACAGCCTTTCAAGGGATTCAGATCCTAATTTAGTGGCGCACGTGATAAATGAGAGGTAAAACAGATCAATTCAGCAGCTTCTGTCCCTGGACCAGAGGCACACAACAACAACAAAAAAAACTACTGGCTAAAGCCTGGGTAAATCATCACACCATGGCCCAAAGTAACGTGCTACGACTGGAATAGTTTTATTTTGATTAAAAACGAAGAGAGAGACAGGCGGATGGATGGGAGTAGAACAATAGAAAAGGCTTCAGAGAGAGAGAGAGAGAGAGAGAGAGAGAGAGAGATTGTATGTCGGCGTTATTTTTGTTTTCCTGTATTTTCTTTATTCCTTTCAGACATCCTTTCCATTCATACAATGTTGGAGTGGCTCAGCAACAAGTTCTTTGGTCTGTAATTTGAAACAAACTTCCACAACATACAGTAAAATACATGGTCAAATTGAAGCGTTAAGGGTGAGTCGGTTATCGTTGCTGGGTTCTAGCCAAATTCCATTCGCTACACAACCATTGACAGGTCTTGATGGCTTTCCAACTCGTTCAAACTCACATTCAGTGACCGTTTGTCTAGCTGGAACACTCACAAACAAATTTTATGGACATGGAGGGAAAACCGACACACTCTCCCCCACCCCGTCCTCTCTGTCACTGTCTCGATCTCTGTCTGTCTGTCTGTCTGTCTGTCTCTCTCTCTCTCTCTCTCCTCTCTCTCTCTCCTCTCTCTCTCTCTTCTCTCATCTCTCTCCTCTCTCTCACCACACACACACACACACACACACACACACACACACACACGAACGCACGCACGCACCACACACGCGCGCGCGGCGTGCGCGCACACACCACACACCACACACACACACACACCCACACACACACACACACAACTCTGTCCTTCCGGACCCTGAAAACGTCATGCCCCCAAAATGTCCAAAACACAACCCACCCTCCATCGTTGGAAAATGGGCTCAGTCAACCATGCACCTGTCTGACGGCCAACCAGTTTCTTTCTTGTTCACAGTCTGCCACATGAATCAAAATCACTTCAGTTGAACAAAGACACTGAGCTGACGCCAACACCAATGACCGCCAACACCTCTGTAGCGTCCAATCTTCGTCTGGTAGCCACACGTATAGAAGATGTGGAGAGGAGACCCTGACCAACAACATTTAGTGCTTCGGCGTGACAAAAAATAAACAGCCACAACGCCTCGTAAATACATTACATGATAAAACCCGTAACATACCTCAACAGGGTAAATTTTTGTTCAATTGAGATCTGAGAGAGAGAGAGAAGAGAGAGAGGAGAAGAGAGAGAGAGAGAGAGATGAGAGAGAGGAGAGAGAGAGATGAGAGAGAGAGAGAGAGACTGATTCTCTGAATTTTAACATTCTTGTCTTTATCAGGCTTCCACTCAGAACTTAATTCAATGTACAGCCATAAATGGGTCTTAATAGTTTTCCAGCCCATTCAAACTCAAAGCCAACAGTAATGTTTATAGAAACCTACAGAAATGCAGGCAAATCTCTCTCTCTCTCTCTCTTCTCTCTCACTCTCTCTCTCTCCTCTCATCTCTCTCTCTCTCTCTCTCTCTCTCTCTCTCTCTCCACTACAAACAATATATATATATATATATATATATATATATATAATATTTATATTATATATATGTGTATATATATATATATATATATATATATTATATATATAATATGCAGAGATGAGAGAGAGAGGGAAATACACACCTAGATGGCACATGCTATGTTCTTCAAACAAAACAACACAAATGTATACACGCGCGTGCACACACACACACACACACACACACACACACACACACACACACACACACACACACACACACACACACACACACAGAACTCAGTAACTCACATGCATGCATGCAAAATATAGACCTATAAGCGAAGTAAAAATGTGAACGATTAATTTTAAATAAAAACAGAAAGCGCCAGTAAACAAGAAACAATGGTCAGGAGATGTGATGAGTGAGATGTCTGCAGAACCCATGGAGGTGGGGCTCAGGCACATTCTTTCCTTACATAACCTCTGGCAGGTCTGAATGGGGTTTTCCACTCGTTCAAACTGACGTCCAATGGTAATTTGTCTGTGGTGGCACATTCAAGTGGGCGGGAAAAAAAAAAGCCATTGAGATGGTGGATTCCCGTCCCCGCTTCGTTGATCGATCTCTCCATTCTCTTCCTAGCCCCTACCCCACTCCATTCGTGTCTGTCTGTCTGTCCAACTGACTGACTGGCTGTCTGTCTTGCCTGTGTCTGTCTGTCTGTTTGTCTGTTTGCCTCTCTCTCTCTCTCTCTCTCCTCTCTCTCTCTCTCTCTTCTCTCATCTTTCTTCTTCTTCTTCTTCTTCTTCTTCTTCTTCTTCTTCTTGTTCTTCTTCTTCTTCTTCTTCTTCTTCCTTCTTCTTCTTCTTCTTCTTCTTCCTCTTCCTTTCTTTTTCCTTCTCTTCTAAATGCCACATATCGCACATAGATTTCAATGGAAGCACACACACACACACACACACACACACACACACACACACCACACACATACACAAACACACACACACATGCACGTGCACACACATACACATATGTTCGCGTGCGCGCGCACACACACACACACACACACACACACACACACACACACACACACACACACACACACACACACACACACACACACACACACACACACACACACACACGTGCATGCACACATTCATGCCCGCGCACATTCAAGATTTCAAGAATGAATTCTTTGTGACCCCTGTTGGACATTTGTAACACAATGTTTGCATCAACAAAGCCCAGTTAAATTTTACCATTCATTGAATATATGAAACTGCGTGATGCAATTTTGAAAGTTTGAACAATTTACCCATTCTTAATGAAACTTGTTAATCTACAAAGAAAGAAAAAAAATTACGAAGTCAGAATACAGACATATAATTCGTTGATCTGCAAAAGAAAATTTACAAAGTGAGAATACAGACATATTATATATGTATTGCTTCTTACTCTTTTACGTATATTAGAAATATAGGGACACTCTATGATAAAATATAGCTTATCACTACACTTGGAATTTTATTTATTTGCCCTTTTCAAATGATAAACAGTGACTTTTACATCTGAATTTGAACGACAAAGCTAACATCATATTGCCTGGCGTACTTTTCTCTCTTGAACCTTTTTTTTATGAAATACAATTTATCACTGCTCTTGAAATTCTATTTACTTGCCCTCTTTCAATTGATAAACAGTGATTTGTACATCTGAAGTTGAATGACAAAGCTAACAACATATTGTCTAACATGTTTTTCTCTCTTGAACTAATTTTTGTCGTGCTTAAGAACTATGCATTTATTACTGTTTTTAAAAGCTTCCATCTGTATCTTTTTCAGCACTGACTATTGAAGAGCTAGCAACATTTTGACCCGAAGAGATTCAGTTTTGAAATGTGTGTGACTCCCAAACAAAATAAAAATCCTTTATAATTAAGATTTGGTGAATGTTGCTCGTCTGTCCAATCAAACTACCCTTTTGTATACAAATCTCTCTCTCTCTCTCTCTCTCTCTCTCTCTCTCTCTCTCTCTCTCTCTCTCACACCTCACACACACACACACACACACACACACACACACACACACACACACACACCATATCTACTCAAGGAACAATCAAAAAGGGAACCCCACCCCACACTGTCCGACACAAACCCTTCATGACAAACATCTTCCCTTCCACCACCTCCTGTCTGACTGCCAGCCAAGCTGCTTCGGTGCTCCCAGTCTGCCACACTGACGTCCTCCATCACTTCATCATTCTCAACACAGTCACTGAAGTTGGATGGGAAATCCATGACCACCAACACCTTTTTATGGGGAGTCAGATCCTCGTTTGGTGGCGCGCCTGATGAATGGAGATGTGGAGAATGGATGTAGCAAACAAGTCCAATGGCGTCTGCGGCTGGATCGATAAGAGAAGAAAAGATCCCAGCGCCTAATGCCTGGATAATTCGTTGTGCATGTGGTGACGGCAATGACACCCTCCCGAATCAAGCACTCGTTTTGAGTTTGTTTGTTTTGTTTTTCTACTCGAATCCAGAGAGAGAGAGAGAGAGAGAGAGAGAGAGAGAGAGAGAGAGAGAGAGAGAGAGAGAGAGAGAGAGAGAGCTGTAAAAGTCTGCGTTTGTAAAGTTTTGGTCCAGCAGAAAAAAAGTGGGTTTGCTAACTGGTCAAAACCACAGAAAGTCCGGGATTTTTCTCTGTGTGGGTTGTTTTTTGTTTGTTTGTTTGTTTTCATTTTGAATGTCCAAAACTTTTAACAGTTGACTACAAAACAATGAAAGAACTCTCATAAAGAGACTGAGAAAAGGAGAAGGAAAAAAAAAAGATTTAGACAGTTTTGCCAAGTGAGGTCAATATATTTAGGTTGGGGAAATTGTCAACTGGATAAGCCCAACGACTCTGTTCGAAAGAGTAAATAACATTTCTGCCACGTAGAGATTCTCTGATGGCCCAGTAACAGAGCAGATGCTGGAGCAATGTGCCAATTGTCGTTCCATGACCACCACAAAGAGGATGTTTGTGGACTTTTCATGTCTTTCTTTTCAGATTTTGTTGTCTTTTCTTTTCATCTCG
>CM031611.1:84321645-84324145 GCA_018398815.1 Conus ventricosus | reverse complement strand
TCCTCAGCGCCTATGCCTGGATAATCGTGTGCATGTGGTGACGGCAATGACACCCTCCCAAATCAGCACTCGTTTTGAGGTTGTTTGATTTGTTTTCTACTCGAACCAGAGAAAGAGAGAAGAGAGAGAGAGAGAGAAGAGAGAGAGAGAGAGAGAGAGAGAGAGAGAGAGAGAGAGGAGAGAGAGAGAAGAGAGAGAGAGAGAGAGAGAAGTTTCGTGCATTGGTCGAGGAGGAAAAATGTGGGATTGATAACCGTCAAAACCAGAGAGAATCTTTTCTTTTTGCATTTTTTCAATTCCAAATGTTTTTGCAGTACGCTATAAAAAACCCATAGACGTTGATTGATAAATGTTAATTAGTGTGCAACACGTTGTTTGAAAAACAGATAAAAAAATCGAGAAAAAAAAAGCACAAAGGATCACCAGAGAAAAAGTCTAAATTTTGCTGAACTGAGGGTTTTACAGTCCAAAGTGTATACTGAAATGCCATCATTCTTTCTGCAAATTGCAAGTCATTCAAAATGTAAATTATGTGAGTGCGTGGTGGTGTTGCGGCTTGGTGCCTCTGGTGGTGTGTTTGTGTGTGTTGGGGTGGTGTGCGTGCGTGCGTGCGTGCGTCGTGCGTGCGTGCCTGCGTGGCGTGCGTGCGTGCGTCGTGTGTGTGTGTGTGTGGTGTGGGTGTTGTGTGTGTGTGTGTGTGGTGTGTGTGTGTGTGGTGTGGTGTGTGTGTTGGGTGTGTGTTGTGCTACTGAGTGTGTTGTGTGTTTGTCTTTTGTTTGTGAGGTGGGGACGGAGATATTGTCTCTGTTGTGATTTTGTCTTGTGTTTATTGGCTGCATTTATTTACGAAGAGAACATCAGCACACTTTCATATTCTCCTTGGCAATTAAAACCAATCCTAGGAGGTGTGTTGCGTGTTCCTCGTCCATTAAAGGAAACGAAAAGGATGATGGATAAACAATTAACAAGGGACATAGATAAACTCATTCTCTGTTTACTGATTCGTTACCGGGTAGATCACAAATAATTTTGACATGAGCACAAACAAGAATGTAAGAACAATCAAATAAATAAACGAGAGAAATAAACTACACTGAAAGAACGGAGCTAAGATGGAAAGAACATAAAGAAAGAGAGAATACCACAACAGTTTTTAATCCAGTAAATGCCAACGTTGCCGCGAGAAAATATCAACTTACTCGATTAGCCTAAGATTGTCTTCCGAAAGATGAATGACGTTTCTTTCATGATTACTCACAGAGTGGCACGTAGGTTCTCTGATGCCTCAACAACAAGATCAGTTACTGGAAGCAAATGCCAGATTGTTTTTTTTTTTTTTTTTTTTTTTTTTAACGAAACCACACAAAGGGTGTTTTGAGGGATTGCCCCTTTCTTCTTGTAGAATTTTTTTCCTTTTCTTGTTCGCTCGTTTCTTTTCCATTGTTTAAAGTCTCGATTTTCTTTTCTTTTCTTTCTCCTTTTCTACTTTTTTTTCTTTGTTTCCGTTTCTTTCTTTCCCTTTCCAGCTTTCGGCTGGCTTTCTTTCTCCCACCTTTTTTTTTTTTTTTTTTTTTACTTTTCCTTTCAGTCTTTCCTTTTCTCTTTCAAGCTTAATGCTGTCTGTTTATTTCATTGCCTTTCATTCCCTGTTTTTCTTTTTTCTACCGTCGAAACCTCACGTCATTTACGTTTGTCTTTCATTCAGACAAACGTTGTCAATCATTTCTCCACATTCACGTCTTCTCCATTCGTTTTTTTTTTACATTTCTGGGTTGTTGTTTTTGCCTCACGTCTTTCTTGTGTTTCCCCCTTTCCTTTTGCCGGCGTCCCACTTTCTTTCCTTATTTTCCCCTTTTTCTTCTTTTTTTTAACCCCCCCCCCCGCCCCCTTTGTTCTTCTTCTTTTAATGCTTCTGTGCATGTTCTCTGCCTGGCCCTTGAGGGTGAAATGGACGAATTAACTAACATGGAGACCCAAGCAAGCTTGTGGTCCCTCTTTGAATTGGGAAAAGTGTCCAGGGGCTGCAATGAAGCAGGAAGGAAGACGGGAAAGGACGCCGAACGCGAAAGAGGGGGTGGGGGGTGGGGCTGTTGGGGTGTGGAGAAAAAATAATGGAAGAGGAACGAACATAACCCACTCTCACTTCACGCCAGTGTTTCGTGAAGTGTTCGCGCCCCCCCCCCCCCCCCCCCCCCCACCCACCGAAGTTTCGCCCACCCCCACCCCCTCCTCCTCCATCTGGATTCTACTATTCTAAATCAGAGAAGAGAGAGAGAGAGATGCGCACACAAACACGTACCTCTACGGGTATTGACCCACGCACGCATATACATACCATTCAATGCATGTATCTTTTTCTTTCTAATCTATTTCTTTCACCACAAGATAGTGTGCGCACTTGTTTTCACTTGAAACTAACACTTTTTTTTTAAGGATCATAATGTATCAACACAACAACCAACAACAACATCACAACAAAACAACGACAATCAACAACAAC
>CM031611.1:84296645-84319145 GCA_018398815.1 Conus ventricosus | reverse complement strand
AAATCTTTTTTGTCGACGTTGGAGAGAGATGAGTTAAAATAGGAACAGTTATAAAGAAAGGCAGAGTATTGATACTGTCGACTGCTCCACAAGCACAATTGTAAATTTATGTGGAATTTTTACGAAGAGCGTTAACTTTAAGCCTATAAAAGGAGATATTCCAGTTTCCGAAATTTGTGTACATGTACATACTCTTTGTATACAGTTTTACGAATTTGAATAACGAGTCAGATGGACGAGTAGATCTGGATTCTTGAACAGCAACGCATGAAGAACCTTGTGCATCCATTTTAAAGAGTAACTGAGTCTTTATACAGCCGATAAAAAAGAATCAAAAGAGACTCTTTTAAGAGTCCATAGGTTCATGAAGACTCCAAGGTATTTGATACAGACAGAAGTTTCAGAATTTTGGATCCCATACGGGAACTCTGTCTGCCCAATCATTCTCCTACAATCCCACAGTGTGACGAATCCAGCAAAAGTCCACTGTTATCCCTCTAGTTTAAGGAAATGGGTCAAAGTTTATTCGGAAGAATCTCGGCGCGATTGGTAGCAGCAATAGATTTCCTTCTTGAAGAACAGATTTGGAATCAACGCAAAAAAGTATTCTGAAAAATCACGTGAATGTCAATTAATATAATGCAGAGCTATTTGAAGGGCTACTGCCGTTCACCGTAAAGACTGAAAATCCCTCCAAGATGGAGAAGATTTATCGCTTGCAAGGCAGGAATAACAAAGCCGGAACCGGATTGGCCATTTAATAGGGAGCCATCTGTATAAACGTTTAAGGATTAGGATACTAACTATCGTCAATATGTACGTGGCCATAGCACCTAAGACGTTATTATTAACATTCCTTTTGCAAATCAGTGGATTGATAATCAAACCTTGCCGATGAGGTTCCCAATTCGGAAGGGAACTCAGGGATAACGTGGGGCAATTTTTGTGATCAATTTTTGGCAGATTTCAACAAGTTTTGAGGAGTACGTAAGATGTTTTTATGTGATTCGTATTGTTTTTGCGCGTTTTGTAAAATCAAATCAGATCGCATGTCAAGTTATCCTCATATAGTTCTGATCAGTTACCTCGGCAATGTATTTAGCACAAGCTAATTTGTCGATAAACATCCAGGGGCAAAACCCAGCTTCATGTATGTCCCGATAATGGAGGCGTAAAGGGAACTCCCAGGTCTATCTGTATGTCCATGCAATCTGTGCTTTGGAACGGGTGTTTAATAGATACTTAGAGCTGAAAAATATACTTTCCTGTGCATATGAATCCTTGTCCAGACCAGAGAATGATTAAATGAATAAACGGCACGTATCCTGTCCCAACTCCCCCCCTAGTTTTAGCTCACAAACTTAAAGAAGATTAAGAGCGTTCCTTGCTTGAGTTATGAGATATCAATATGGTGTGTTGCCATGATAATTTGGAAGTAAAGAGTAACACTTAAAAACTGTATGCAAGAATGTGTATAAGTACAGTGTCATCCACTAAAAGTAGGAGATCATGAAAATTACCACCAGCTCAAAAAGCATCATAGAGATTTCTCCAGCAGACAGACATAACCCATTCCCAAATATAAATCTACGATACTGTCTATGTCTCTTTTGATATGAATTTTTCATGTATGTTAATTGAACCTTAAAGTGTTTCTTTTTTAAGACATGCACCAGATACATACATCATCACATATTGAACTAAACTGGAATTTTTAGAAATCTTTTGTAGATTTTGCGTGTATTTAAAAAGCAAAGGGGCAGTTACATAACCCTGAGGGATGCCCATCTCCGCAAAATCTCTTGCTAGAATATGTATTTCCATTTTGTTTGAATTGTTCTGGTAGCCAGAAATGCTTTGAAGTAATCATAAATGTGACCAAGAGACCTTCATTTAAAGTTTATATAAAAGTCCTCATGCAGACTTGATCATACGCCTTTTGACATCGAAAAAATTGGCAAGTACATTTTTTCCGCCGGGCAAATTGACGTTTTTATCTGAGTTGTAAGCTTTACCCAGGGTGATCAACAGTCGATCTGCTGCCTTTTCGAAACCCAGCCTGAAGCTTAGGAATGTGGCCGTTGTTTTTCACAAATGATAATAAGTCTATTGAATACAATGTTTTCCATATTTACCAGTATGAACATGAGAGCATAGAGATAACTATTAAATATCAAGTAGGTTTGCCCTCTTAGAATGGGCACGATGAACAGAATCTTTCCAACAGACGAGTCTTCCCATCTATCAACATTTTTTTTTCATAAGGTATACAGAAATGGGTTAAAATTGAGTGAAGTCCTTAACATTTCGTTGAGACTGCGTCTAAACCAACTGAAGTTTTCTTTGTTTGGCATGACGATATAGCATTTCTTAATTCTCTACCGTTATTTCTGCATTTAAAATAATGTCGTTGTTTTTTCTTCTGGGTCAGAATGATATGTCATTTGACTGTCTTCCCCTCAAAGTTCTGACACTTTTCTGAGAGACTAATTGAGCTATTTTTGCAAAAAAATCAGCAAAAAGTTCAGCTTTTTGAGCTGAATGTTGGAAAGGGTTCAGGCCCGCGACGGTGATTGGAGAAGCGGTAAAATGTAGTCCACATTGCATTTCGTGTAACTGTGATGAAACGGCAAAAAAGGAAAGTACTAGGATAGAGAGAAAACCAAAAGCGATTACTGTCAGTCATTTTGTGTAAATGAAGTCAATGAAACAAAGATTCAAAAGGTATGACAAAGATACACGAAACGACGTGTGTGTGTGTGTGTGTGTGTGTTGTGTGTGGTGTGTGTGTGTGTGTGTGTGTGGTTGTGTGTGTGTGTGTGGTGTGTGGGAGGGAGAGAGAGAGAGACACACCACACACACACACACACACAACACACACACACACACACCACATAACCACACCACACACACACACACACACACACACACTTGCACATTTCACGCACAACACATGCGCACGCATTCACATACAAACACCGCGCGCCTCGCGTCTGTGCACTTCCACTTTCCCTCCCCGCTCAGCACACATACAATTTCTATCAGCACACATACATTTTCTGTCTATCAGCACACATTACATTTCTATCAGCATACACATACATTTTTCTGTCTATCAGCATACATACATTTTCTATCAGCAAACATACATTTTTCTTCTTGTTTGATTTTGTTTTTCTCCTTCTTCTACTGTGGTTTTTAGTTTTGTTCCCATTAAAACCAATGAATCAAAATGACGTACAAAATCATATTCTCAGTTTGAATACAGGCAGTATAGAATGAGCAAGATAGTGAGGAGAGTGTAAGAAGATAGAGCGTATCAAGTAACAGTCCTAGAATGTCCAATGTTCGGACCCACATATGCGTATCGCTCGCTGACCGAGACAGAGTTTTGGTGGTAGAAAGACAGGCAACTGCTATTAAGAATTGTGTGTTCATACATGTCTTGCGATCTCGTGCGAGTCAGAGACAGACTTCAGCGCCATTCTAATACCAGGCTATTAAATGAACGCTTAATCGTTCTTCACTGGCTCTGTCTTGTCCTCCTGTCCTGTCTGTTTGTCTGTCTCTCTGTCTATGTCTCTGTCTCTGTCTCTGTCTCTCTCTCTCTCTCTCGCGGTCTCGTCTCCACTCTCTCACACTCTCTCTCTCTCTCTCTTTCTCTCTCGCTCATCTCTCTCTCTCTCTCGGACTGTGTGGTCTCTGTGAATCTCGGTGAGTCTCTCTCCTTGTCAGTCTCAGTGGTGGGTGTGTGTGTGTGTGTGTGTGTGGTGTGTGTGTTGTTGTGTGTGTGTGTGTGTGTGTGTGTCACACACACACACACACACACACACATATAATATTATATATATATATATATATTTATATATATATATATATATATATATATATAATATATATATATATATATTGATTATATATATATATATATGGGGGTATGGGTGTCCGGGAGAGGTAGTACCTTTAGCAGGTGGCTTGCATGTCCTTTTCTATTAGGGCACTCGTCTCCACTGGTCCTCACCTGTCAATCAGCTCACACACTGTGGCTCCTAAACTGGTCGCATGCAACAGCGGCCACTGGCCCCCGGGCAACGGCTTTGGCAGGCCGGCTAAAACCAGGTGTGGGTAGCCTCGGTCTGAAACCCTCGGTGAGTTAGGCTCGGCTGTGACGCCCTACTGCATGTGAAGACTGACTCCCGGCGGAACGAGCGAAAGAGATCATCGGTGATCCAACGGTGTGAAGGCGGTGGCAGCAAGTTTTTGAGGAGCGCTACGAGCATGGACGGACAAACCCCTGAAGAAGTCCTGATCACCACTGCAGCCCTGGCAGTCTCTCACCGTCGTAACGGTTCTCCGTGCCACTGGATCAGGCTCCCAGGCCGAGAGAGTGGGATTACCCCCGTGGCAACAATTTTCCCACTATAAAACCTTTCACGCAATCAGTCCCCCGTATAAACTCATCACCTATCAGTCAACGGCACGCACCTCAAGTCCTGCGGCGAATGGGCACGTGGCGAAGCAAAGGTGGAGATGACCCTGGCATTGGAGTCACAATCCTGCACGTAGGCGGTCCATGGCAGGTGGTCATTCTTTTTCCTGAATCCGAGCAAACAGAGATCCGGAGCACCCGTGGGCGACTGGGCAAGCCTCTTTAAGGACAGCAATGCCCACACCCCCGCAGGGGAGGCTAGAAAAGTGCCCCGAACAAATGCTTTGCCCGTTTACGTCGGTCAGCTTTACCGCGGTTGACAGACCCCCATCCCTTTTGCGTCAAAAAATGCAAAGTAAAAAGCAAAGAAAACTCCCTTAGGAGCTGGAAACGTTTCGAACATTAATGGACAGACCTGTAACGTCGAGACCGAAGAAGAACAGCGCTTGTCGCGAATAACTCCAGCGATACCGAATAGACATTGCAGCACTCAGCGAAACCTCGACTTCGATGAAGGCTCCCTAAGAGAAGAGGGAGTGGATACACTTTCTTTTGGAAGGAAAGCACAAGCCGAAGACAATCCATGGCGTGGATTCCGGCCATCAGGACAGCCCTGCCAAAAGCATACCTGTGCTCACCGGTTGCATCAATGTACGTCGCATGAAATTGCGTATCCCCCTCACAAGTCAGACACCTCACAGATCTCAGTGTGTATGCACCCTACGCTCACGAGCCCAGACGACACCAAGAGCTGTTCTACGAACAACTTGAACCAGGCCACCAGGTCAACTCTCTAAATGACAACCTCGTCATCCTTGGGGACTTCAACGCCAGAGTAGAATAGACCATAGCAGCGGGAAGGCGTTCTCGGCCAGACACGGAGTAGCAAGGTCAACGTCAACAGGCCTGCGCCTCCTCAGCAAGTGTGCGAACACAGGCCTCTGCAATCACCAACACCCTTCTTCAGTGGCGGACAATTCATGACCACCTGGATGCACCCGAGGTGAAACACGGCACACATGATTGATGTCATCATCGTACGCCAACGCGACATCAAGGACGTCCGGGTGACCCGCCGTCCCATGAGAGGTGCTGTAGAAATGCTGACGGACACAGGCTGGCAGGGCTGTAATGACCTCTGCACATACCACCCGCCATCACAGAAACCGACCAAGACTGTCATGGCCCCCTACAAATGTCGCCAGACTCAAAGAACACGACCTGCTCTCCCAGTTCCAACAACTACTTGAAGAAAAGCGCCAAGACGTCTGACCCCTGAAGAGGAACAGAAAAATGGTCCTCTTTCAAGGACAGGTCCTGGAGACTGCAAAAGTGTACCTCGGAGCAAAAACCAGAGCCCCATGAAGACTGTTTGTGACGAGAACGATGAGAAGATCAAAGAAGCCCTCCATGCGAAGAACAAGCTTACATCGAGTGGCAGAATGACCATCGGCCGTCCTCCAAACGCGAGAGTTCAGGCTCTCCAGACCAAGTGCAGCCGACCTACGTCTGATGCGGACCATGGTGGCAGGACAAAGCGACTGAATCCAAGGCCTAACGCAGACTCTCACAACGCCAAAGAAATCTTTGGCTCGTTGAAGACAGTCTTCGACCCTCAGCATCAGGCTGCTCCCCGCTCTGTCCTCCGACGGCGCAACCCTGATCAAGACCAAGAAGGACTAAGCAAGCGCGGGCAAGAACACTTCAGCAACCGCTCAACAGCCCTCGTCAGTCGACATCGATGCCTTGAACCAGATCCTCAGCAGCCGATACAAGACACACTTGCAGTACCCCCCACCATTTGCCAGAGATCCAAAAGCAATCCTCCAGACGACTTCCGGTAGAGCATCAGAAAGGACGGAATACCTGCTGAGATCTACAAGGCGGCAGGCCCCAAACGCCCTAAATGCCTTTCACGATGTCCGGCGGAGTATTGGGAGGAGGAGAAGATGCCAATGACATCCGTGACGCCCTGATTGTCTCCCTCTACAAGAACAAGGAAGCAAAAGCCCGACTGTTGGGAACTACAGAGGCAATCTCGCTACTCTCCTTGGCTGAAAATCTATGCCAAGCCATCCTCAACAGACTCATCCCTGTTTTCGATGCAGAACCTCCCCGAGCGCAGTGCGGCTTTCAGACCCGGCAGAAGGGGGGCCGCAAAAAAAACTGTCGACCATGATTTTTTTGCTGTCAGACGCTCAGGAGATGTGTATCGAACAAAACACCCTATTACTGTTTTCATTGACCTGACCAAGGCCTTTGACACTGTCAACAGGAAGGCTCTTGGACATCCTTTCGAGCGCATTGGATGCCCGCCAAATTTGTGTAAATGATCAGCTCTTCCATGATGGCATGACCCGCCAGGTCTCTCCAGTGGAAACGGACGGAAGCCTTCGAGATCAGCAATGGCGTGAAGCAGGCTGTGTCTAAGCTCCGGTCCTCTTCAACGTCCTTCGTTCACCGCATCTGCCCAGCTGGTCCAAGACCTGGAAAGGAGTCTACTTCCGCTATCGCTGACGGCTCCCTCTTTGACCGCGTCGTCGCCTCACTGCCAAGACAAAAGAAGCATCAAAGATCCGCCTTCAAGAAGTCCTTCTTTGCCGATGACCTGCGCACTTGGTGGCCCATGCAGAATCCATCTGAAACGATCTTGACCCTTCTCCGATGCTTCAAATCTCTTCGTTCGCCGGACAATCAGCCTCGGAAAGACTTAGGTGCTTCACCAACCGCACGCCAAAACACCAACCCTCGGCACCCACCATCATCATTGACGACTCCCCACTTGCGGACGTTGACATTGCAGAATATCTAGGAAGTACGCATCTCCCGGATGGCTCCCTGGACAGGGAAGTTTGATGCACGAATCAGCAAAGCAAGCCAGCGCTGGGAAGACTCCGCAACAGAGTGCTTAGTCAAACTCATAACATTCCGGCTTGACTACAAAACTGAGAGTTACAACGCAGTGGTCTTGCCCCCTCTCCGCTATGGGTGCGAATCTGAACACTGTACCGCAGACACGTCAAGAGCTGGAGAGCTTCCACATGCGAGCTCTTCGCTCCATACTCGAAATCCATTGGCAGGACCGTGTTTCCAACCTCGAGGTCCTGACCGTGCTCAACACTACAAGTAGCGAGTCCATGCTCATCAAGGCCAGCTCCGATGGGTGGGGCATGTCATCCGTATGGAAGAGCACCGTATGCCAAGGCGACTGCTGTATGGAGACTTTGCACAGGGGGGCAAAAAACAAAGAGAAACCAAGGACGCGCCCAAAGAAACGGTACAAGGACTCGGCAAATCAAAACCTCCAGTGGTGCGAACTCAAACCATAAGAAACTAGAGGAGTGGCGTCAGTGACCGACCTCTGTGGCGGGCCACAATCTCCAAGGCCGCTACCAACTCGAAAGTACTCTCGACCGCAAAGCTTGACTGCCGCCAGGGAGCAACGTCACAGAGCAGCAGCACAGTATCACGACACCGACTTCCAGTGCCCCCACTGTGCCTGACTCTGCCCTCCATTGGGGCTGCAGAGCTACCCTCCGCGTACATCGATAGCTCAGAAACGCTAACGTCACTTCGGATCCGAAGGACTTACCTATATTTATTATAGTCGTATCTCTCCTCTCTCTCTTCTCTCTCTCACTCTCCCCACTCTCTCTCCTCTCTCTCTCTTTACATAGCCACACATTCTCTCTCTCTCTGTCTCTCTCTCTCTCTCGTCTTTCCTCTCGCTCTCTCTCTCTCTCCTGTCTCTTCTAAAGTATATACTCTTTCATCTTTCTCTGTTTTGTCATGTAAGCATGCAGTGAGGGTGGGGAGGGGCAAGCGATTGAAGGATGGGAGCATCAGGCGGGGGCGAGGGAAATAGGGGTTCGAAGGGTGAAAAAATGGGAGGGGCGCAGCCAAACAAATGGGGTGGGGTGTGGGGTGGAGTTGGGGTGGGAGTGTCCTTTTTCTTGCTTTCAGCTTGTTTTTCTCCTCGCCTCTCTTCCTCTCCTCGCCTTCTCTTTCTCCTCGCCTTCTCTGTCTTTAAGTCTCTGTATTCTGTGTACTGATCGTTTTGCTTCTTTTCTTTCTTCTTCTTTCTTTATTTCCGCCATTCTTATCCGTTCTTTCTTTCATTCATTCGCTCTTTCTCTCTTCTTTCTTCTTTACGTCTTTTCATTCCGTAACATGGGTTACATAGCTCTCGAACACTGTGGCTTTACACATGGGCATTACAGCAGTGAAGACAGGGCAGCACACACTGTAAAACACACACACACGCGCGCGCGCACACTCACACACACACACACCACACACACACACACACACACACACACACACACACACACACACACTCACACACACACACGACACAACACACGCACGCACGCACACACACACGCACGCATACACACACACACACACACACCACCTCTACACACACACACACACACCACACACACAAAATCACACGCACACGACACACGCACGCAGCGCACTGCAACACACATCCGCATAACACACACCACGCCACACACACACACACCACACACACACACACACACACACACAACACACACACACACACACACTCCACGCACGCACCACGCACGCACGCAACGCACGCACGCACCCACGTACACACGCACGCGCGCTCGCCCGCGCACGCAACGCACACACACACACACACACACTCACACCACAAACACACACACCACACACACACACAACACACACACACATTCACACACACCAGCACGAAGGAATGTTTCGCTGCACGGTTAGTTTTGCTCACTAATGTGATCACCACTGGCAGTGGATAAGATGAAAATACCTGATAAACTTAACAAACGATATGTACATCTCCTCTCTCCTCTCTCTCTCCTCTCTCTCCTCTCTCTTCTCTCTCTCTCTTCTCTCTCGTCACTCTCTCTCTCTCTCTCTCTCTCTCTCTGGGCAAAATCGATTTGAAAGAAAACTTGCATGTCCTTAGCAGTCTTCTCATCGGACACTTCAGAGTCTGGCATTGCTGTTTTTCTCATGCTGCCAGACCTCCCAGAAGGAACAAAGACGTGCCATTGGGCGTGCTGGCGGATGAGACCACCGTTTATCCTCTTCTTTTTATTTTCTTCCTGTCCTCCGTTCACTCGTTTCTCCACACACACACCACTATCTGCACACACACAGGCACCCTTCCATCTGATTTCTTTCTTCCAACAGCGAACATTTAGAGTTGTTCGTCCGTGAGTTTCCCCTCCCTCCCTATCATTAAAGATAGTTCTAGCAAACATGGATACACGGATGACTCGCAAATTGGCGCAGGGATGAATATTGGAGGGTTGGGGGGGTGGGGTGGGGTGTAGGGAATTTGAGAGTCCGACTGCCTTTAATCCACAAGTTATGATTGGAGAAATAAACATTTCAGGTTTTTTTTTCTAATATACACATTCACTGATAGATACGTTGACTGACTTCAAGATCTAGCAGAGACGAATCAGCTAATTAATGTAGCACGTTAATTAAAAGTTTTGCTCGATCAGACCGCTGGGTACCTTTTCTCCTTCCTCAACTCGAAACAGTTTTGGAATTACTCTACGATACCTTCCAAAGGTCTTACAAGTGCGTTGGGGCTAAATGCGTAGGTCAGATATCTGCTAAATCGAGCCAGGAGATCCTCTTCTAAACTCTCTCGTCTTAACTATGAATTCATTATCCATCTAGGGGGGGGGGGTTGCAACCAGCATGGTCTTAGTGGAGTCGCCAGCGTATATGACTGGTCCGCACGCCAGTGCAACTTGATGAAACTGAAACGAAACTTTCATAGAAAGTAAGCATTGCCTAATTGCTCCAAGTGTAAGTGAGATGCCAAAAAGAAAGAAAAAATTGTCTGAACATTCATAACAGGCGCTAACCTGTCGATTGGTCCAACGGTTTCATTTGGTAGATCGCCGGACGCGTGATACTGGTGTTTTTAGGGCTCTAAGTTCGAATCTTCGCCGGGCGGTTGTGTTGCAAGGGAGTTATTCTTTCGGATTGAACTTTGCTTCTCACTCCATGTCTCAAGTCCATCGAATAAGATTATAAACCGTGGTTACAAAGGTGATTGCCCAAATGAGATCTTGCGCACATGTCAAATCCCTTCACCGGCATTCGGAAGAGAAGGCCAGTTTGGCCGTTATTATGGACAACACGCATACACCTAGCATGCATCCTCCGTAATACACCTAGCATGCATCCTCCGTAATACACCTAGCATGCATCCTCCGTAATACACCTAGCATGCATCCTCCGTAATACACCTAGCATGCATCCTCCGTAATACACCTAGCATGCATCCTCCGTAATACACCTAGCATGCATCCTCCGTAATACACCTAGCATGCATCCTCCGTAATACACCTAGCATGCATCCTCCGTAATACACCTAGCATGCATCCTCCGTAATACACCTAGCATGCATCCTCCGTAATACACCTAGCATGCATCCTCCGTAATACACCTAGCATGCATCCTCCGTAATACACCTAGCATGCATCCTCCGTAATACACCTAGCATGCATCCTCCGTAATACACCTAGCATGCATCCTCCGTAATACACCTAGCATGCATCCTCCGTAATACACCTAGCATGCATCCTCCGTAATACACCTAGCATGCATCCTCCGTAATAAAAAAAAGATGGAAGGAATGAGCGAAAGTCTGCGAGACTGACACGAGAAACGAATGATTGGCCGGCAGCTCTTCAGTCTGCTCCACTTGCGTGGACATGCAGCCCGCAGTGTCAAAGTGAGCGTGGACAGTAAACCGCCCACAGCTTGGCCTCTAACCGAGACTGGGCGATGTTTAAGACTGATGGTGATAACAGAAAATACTCATCTGATTTCTGTACATAATCTTTCTCGACCCGTCTGTTCGCATGTGGTTTCCCTCCATAAGACTTTTAATGATGGCATGGTTCATATGCGCGCGCGGCGCGCGCGCGCGCGTGTGTGTGTGTGTGTGTGTGTGTGTGTGTGTGTGTGTGTGTGTGTGTGTGTGTGTGTGTGTGTGTGTTGTGTGTGTGCCCATGCGCGCGCGCTTTTTGCAAGAAGACTTCAAACATGATTCCAGATTTACTGATAAAAAAAAAAACAACCTCATGGGGTTACACGGAGAAAGAAAAGCAAAACTAAAAAAAAAAAAAATAAAAAAAAGATAAATGACAATGATAATCGCACAATAAGCTAGCACGAGCAAGAATCATGTATCATCAGATACAGCACTTAGAAGTTCCCACTTAAACATGAAATTCGCTGAATTCATTCATTTATTTAATTATTTATTTAGTCATCAATTCATCTGTTTGTTCGCTTCTTTGTTTAATTATTTGCTTATCTATTATCTATTCACTTATTGTTGAAAATAAACGGTAATATTTAACTGTAGTTGGGTGGAGGTTGTAGTATGGTTTCAGCAGCTGTTTTCTCCTATTGCTAAAAACTAACATCTACATACATAGCAAAAGTCGTCGCCTACATCATGTAAATTGTGTTCAGTGCAGACCTTCTAGTTATGCACAATTCCTTGCACACACGCTCTCTGTGTGGGTCGTCTATATCTAAAATTTCTTGTTAATTATTTCAATGAACATTTTGTTAAATACTTAGGGAAAATTACGACATATTTTCGACTTAAAACTTGGATTTGAACATTCGATAATCTAGATATATAAATCACTGTCATGCTGTTCAGCCCTTTATTTCTGTGCATTATGATCCCGTAATCGCTGATCTATCAGTCCATTTAAAAACACTGTATGACTTTGTGGCTAGGTTGTTATATTTATAGACTTCCGAAACCAAAACTGTTTAAACTTCTTCTACTGCTCTTAGGAAAAGACTTTGTGTATATTCCAAGCATATTGTGTTCACAACAATCTGTAGAGAGTTCTCCATAAACTCTCCGAATTCTTGATCTTTCTTCACTTAAGCCAAAACTTTGACATGCGACTTTTCGCTGAAATGTCAACTGGGTAGCGACCAAACTCACCGCAAGATCACATAAGTGGGAATACATTTGTCAACGTTCAATACTAGTCCAATAACCTACGCTTTAAAAAAAAAAGTAGGAAAGAAAGAAAAGAAAAGAAAAGAAAAAATTCATCGCGCAAGTATGTCAACTGATTAACGTTTCTTTGCATAGCGTCCAGAAAGAAGGAAAAACCACAAACATGTCAACTGATTAACGTTTCTTTGCATAGCGTCCAGAAAGAAGGAAAAAAACACAAACATGTCAACTGATTAACGTTTCTTTGCATAGCGTCCAGAAAGAAGGAAAAAACACAAACATGTCAACTGATTAACGTTTCTTTGCATAGCGTCCAGAAAGAAGGAAAAAACCACAAACATGTCAACTGATTAACGTTTCTTTGCATAGCGTCCAGAAAGAAGGAAAAAACACAAACATGTCAACTGATTAACGTTTCTTTGCATAGCGTCCAGAAAGAAGGAAAAAACACAAACATGTCAACTGATTAACGTTTCTTTGCATAGCGTCCAGAAAGAAGGAAAAAACACAAACATGTCAACTGATTAACGTTTCTTTGCATAGCGTCCAGAAAGAAGGAAAAACCACAAACATGTCAACTGATTAACGTTTCTTTGCATAGCGTCCAGAAAGAAGGAAAAAACACAAACATGTTAACTGATTAACGTTTCTTTGCATAGCGTCCAGAAAGAAGGAAAAAACCACAAACATGTCAACTGATTAACGTTTCTTTGCATAGCGTCCAGAAAGAAGGAAAGAACGTGTGATGTTTGGCAATTGCGAAATACGTTCTCCTTAGCAAAACGGTCCGACATCAACCGAAAAACTTGTTGTGAAGAAGAAGGTTGACAGTATATTATGCACGTAGCATTGAGGTGTTTGCATAGGATAGAGATTACTGACAATCGTCAAGTTTGTCAGTTTCAGAACTACATTCATTGGTAACTTTCAACAACACGCATTGTCAGCAACCAGGGACATTTATTTTTGTTAGCAATGGCACGTGCTGCTCTGGCGCCAAATCCCCGACATCTTTAATGTAGCTTTTAAAAGTCTGTTGGTTTGTGACCTGCTAGCAGATGGGTGCATTTTATGATTACCTACCTTGCACCAGACACAGAGCAGTGTCCCTTTAAAGTTCCTGTGCAGCTCAGCTGCAGACATCAAAGCAGTCCTGGTGTGGCTGTGCAAATGTCCAAGTTGGCATTCACAGAAAATTAGAGGTGTTTGATCTCTCTCTCTCTCTCTCTCTCTCTCTCTCTCTCTCTCTCCTCTCTCTCTCTCTCTCTCCTCTCTCTCTCTCTCTCTCTTTTCACTCACTCACTCACTCTCTCTCTCTCTCTCTTTCTCTCTCTCTCTCTCTCCCTCCTCTCTCTCTCTCTCTCTCTCTCTCTCTCTCTCTCTCTCTCTCTCCTCTCTCTCTCTCTCTCTTCTCTCAGTGCCATGACAATTATAATTTCGCTGTTTGCTTTGAAAACGAAGTGCTTTGAAAATGAAGTTCCAGATGAAAAAGCAGGCTATTTCTGGGGTGCAGAACTCTGCATCTTCCTCTTGTTGGGATTGAAATCTTCCCTGAGACGCGCGGCCCGCTAATCAGCATCCTGCCGTCCTCCACGCTCCATCATCATCATTGGACAGGCATTTGCAGCACACTGGACGACTCGCTGGCCCGATGTTGCCGACTCCTGGCGGGGAATTCAGAAGAGATGCAATTGCACGTCATCTGCAGGATTACAGTCTTCGGTCAGCTGCAGTGTAAAGATGCCCTTCTCTATTCCCTCCGCCCACTTCCTCCCCTACCCACTTCCTCCCCCACTATCTTTGGATGGGACATGTAATTACGTGTGATGAGCAGTTCGCACATCATATTGATTCCTCGGGTAGAGAGGCTATAATTTTGACAGAAGGTCGCGAGTTCGAGTCTTCATCTTGAAGTTTCAAATGTTAGGGGTGCAATGTATGGTTATTACGTCATCTCTTTGGCTGATGGGGCGGATGGGAGGGGGTGAGGGGCTTAGAATCGGGAGGGAACCTTACACCAAGGACCCAATGCTTTATTCTTCGGCGAATCGCAAGAGAACGGAACGCTGAGCGGTTTGGAGAAACTTTCGCTAAAGCTCTGACGAATGCTGTTTATTTAGAGGACCATGCAAAGATCAACTTTGACCCCTCTAGTGTACGACCATGTATATTGCAACCAACTTTTCCACACACGTTGAACTTCGTGTAGAGTTTACACTCTTTCCCTCTCCCGTTTTCCTTATTCCTCCTCTCTACGTTACAGCTAACACTGCCCTCCCTCTCTCTCCTCTCTCTCTCTCTCTCTCTCTCTCTCTCTCTCTCTCTCTCTCTCTCTCTCTCCTCTCTCTCTCATCTCCTCTCCTAGTAGCTATGATGTAATATGAGTACTATTTGTATTTGTACATTTACATTGTTTGGTTAATTGAATTATGCACTGAATAATTTACTGAGTTGCTTTTTTCTCGATTAGTTGTTTTTAACAATATGCAGCATACCATTTTATTGTTGTCAGTTCATAATCCAAGCGAAGAAATCAATCTTTGATTTAAAAATCTATTCGAGTCATCGATTTTTATGGACCGATTGATTGGTTTGGTGATTCAACTGTTGTTTTTGTTTTCTTTTATGTCATTTTCGTTGTTTATTTGAAGGAGCAGTAACATACTTGATTTTAGTGATTTTAGTACAGACATTACTGATATTATGATTTATAGCATTAATTAGGAGTTTATTCAAACACACCTAAGCTTTTGACAACAATGTTAAAACTTTATTGAATGACACATTATTCTATGACTGCTTGTCACTGTGATTTAATGCCGGAGAAATTTTTTATCAATCAATGTGCACACATTATCACTGATTCGACCACTGTTGCGTGTCAAGAAGCTTCCAGTTTAAATTCGAAGTTATTTGCGATTCTTTTATACCTTTCCATCGGCCAGATAGTTATTACTTGCACATGTTTTACTTTTTAAAAGTTTTGAATCGTGTTAAATATTCATGTCATTTTCAGGAGTGATTAGTAAACCTTTCTCCGAGCTGAATTAAAGAAACGTGGCACAAAGACGATTGACCGTTCTGTGAAGGTGGAGGTACATTTTCATATTCAAAATGGTTATTTGTCTGTGTGTGGTGTGTGTGTGTGTGTGTGTGTGTGGTGTGTGTGTGTGTGTGTGTGTGTGTGTGTGTGTGTGTGTGTGTGTGTGTGTGTGCTTTTTCTGTTCATTTCATTTCGTTTTCCTTTAGTTCTTTTAATCTTACCTCCTCTGTTTGTCTGTTGTTTGTTTTTCCGGGGCGGGGGGGGGGGGGGGGGGGGGGGTGGGGGGGAGGTCTCAATTTCAGCGACAACACCCCAACTCGAATATCCCATCTTCTGAGTCACATGCTAACAACAATAACTGCTGAATCCCAGAACCAGGGTGAATGAGAGTCCTCCTTCGACGGACGTCGAAATGTCAATCAACGACAGTGCCCACGAACTAGCTGACACACACAGCTTTCACACGAATTAACCAAACGCGTAGACGTGGAAATCGAAAGGGAGGTCACCGCAGGAGCAAGGTATCATCAAGGCCTACAAAATTTCAGATTTTTTTTTTTTTAATCATATCAACAAGATTAGAATAGTGACGATGATGCTATAGGATTCCTTTCTGGACTAATACTTCCTGGGAGGGCTTTTGCACTCTGCGCTTCTTTCATAATTTATCCCACTATGTGCTGTTCATAAGGTTTTAGAGATGTCATCAGACACACATCCATTTCAATGGCTTGAACTGGACTGCGTGACTCCAGCATCCTCATTGTAGCCTACGCCACGCTCAGCAACGGTTAGGAATTGCTGGAGAGAGGAAATCATACGCCACCAAATGTGTCTAGTGGATCTCGAACCCATGACCTCCCAACTTGCGTCCCGCATGTGTGACCACTGACCCATGGAGGGTAGGTAGATTTTTTTTTTTTAGGTGGATGCGGTTAATTTTTTTTTCTCTAAATCTGTGAGCCATATTTTTATGATTTAAGATAGGAAATGAAAGCGTTTAAACATCTTCAACTGTCAAGTCAAAAGCTTTTTGCTTGGCGAAAGGACCGCGTGTGCTGTAGCTGACATTATCACAATCAGTTTGAATTAATCAGAAGTTGCATTTTTTGAAAGCAAACGCGACACATTTGCAAATGCTTTTTTTAGCATCCATAGCCTCAGGAACTGGTTAATTAGAAAGGATATAACACATTAAAAGAAACAGAAATAAAAAGAAAATGCTTTCGAAAGTTTGAAAAGTAGTTTTTCATTTCCATCCACTCAATCCCCACTTCACCCTCACCCCTAGCCCTCACCCTGTCCGCCATCCTCCCTCTCAGCTCTGCGCCCCTCCCCCCCCCCCCCTCCATTCCATCATGCTCCCATGTCCTCCCCCCCCCCCACCCCCACCCCCCACCCCCGGTCTACATTCTTCCCTTCATTTTCAATTTTTCAATTTTGTTGTTTTAATTGCATATTGACCACGGTATGCCCTTCCACGGGAAGCAAAAATTATTTCGCATCAGAGAAAACTTGCAAGAACAAGCAAACAAACAAACAAACAAACAAACAAAAAATGGACGAACAACCCAGCATCTTCTCCAATGAAATCTTCACGACTCGCGAACTGATTCGAGGCTGAAAATCTCCCAAGTAAATGTCACCTAACCTGGAACAGGCAGATGTGTGGGCTGGCCACATAACTCTTCTCCTCCCCCCCCCCCCCCCCCCCCCCCCCCACCCCACCCCCATCCCCTCCCTCCCCCTCCCCCCCTCCCCCCCTCCCCATCCCGACCCCATCAATATTCCCATGCTTCTGGCCCGGCAAAGCTTCCGTGAAGAAGAAGAAGAAGAAAAGATGGGTCCTCCAAAAACAGCGGCCCTGCAGAGAGACCAACAGGCGTGAGCAAACAGGGCCCACAATGAAGCATTCAGCTGTCCGGTAGATTTCCATGCTACGACAGAGTTCTTGAGCTGAGCTCTGCCCGATAGCACAACCCCCATCACGCCTAGTTGCCTCCCTTCCCTCCCCCCCCCCCCCTCTCTCTCTCTCTCTCTCTCTCTCTCTCTCTCTCTCTCGCTTCTTCCGCTTCCTCTTTTGTTCAGAGAAACGAAACACCCACCCACCCACCCACTCACCCCCTTTCTCTTTCTCCCCTCCAAAACCCTTGCACCCCTGCTCCTCCTCCATTCCGCCCCCCCCCCCCCACCCCCCCCCCCCCCCCCCCCCACCCGCCCTCCTGTCTCCTAGTCTTTTCTCCTCCCTCCCTTTTCAGACTCTCGTTTTCTTACAAGCTCCTTTTCAATATTCTCGCTCGCCCCGATATTTTTGTGTGAAAACGTTGGCGCGAGACTGGGCTGAATGGAAAATGGTTCTCGGAACTCTCCGAACGAAGTATGGAGAGCATTTGGCTGAGCAAACACGGGCCAATAATCGCTTCCCAATCAAGGCTTGTCCTCCCTGGTTCACCCCTCCGCCCCCCCCTCCCCCCCCCCCCCCCCCCACCTCCCACCTCCACTTCCCCTTTCTCTCCTTTCCGCTCTCACCCCTCCCACTCTCTCTTCCTACTCGTCGTCTCTTTCTCTCTGCTAGCTTATTTGCATTAGCCCCACGGAAGCCAAAGAGAACTGTAGGGTCGTTTGGAGGTCTACAGATCTATCCGTGTGTGTGTGTGTGTGTGTGTGTGTGTGTGTGTGTGTGTGTGTGTGTGTGTGTGTGTGTGGTGGGGTGTGTGTGTGTGTGTGTGTGTGTGTGTGTGTGTGTGTGTGTGTGTGTGTGTGTGTGTGTGTTGTGTCTGTGTGTCTGTGTGCGCGCGCGAGAGAGAGATCCGCCTTGGTCTTAGAGCTCCCGGTTTCCTATCTGCAGGGTGTTTCCGATGGAGAGGTCAATCCCCTCCCCTCCCCCCCCCCCCCCCCCACTCCACTCCCTCCATCCCCCTGCCCTCCTCTCCATCCACACCCCTTCCACCATCCCCATCTCCTCCTCCTCAGCTCCCCTGGCCTTGTCTCTTTATCTCAGCTTCTTTCTGCGATCTGTCTCCCTCATGATGGCTGCCAACTCTTTCATTTCTGGTCGTCCCTTCGTTTTCCCGGGATCCGTCTCCTTATCAAGGAGGGGTGGTGGGGGGGGGGGGGGGGGGGGAGAGACTTCTTTCAGGACGTGTCTTGGTTCTTAGGCTCAGACTGTGGAGCGGTGGTTGAATGGGAGATTGGGCAGCGAACAGGACGGGCGGGTGAGGAGGGGGGGGGGGCAGGGGGGAGCGGGGGGGGGGGGGGCGGGTTTGGAATTGCACAAACGAATGTGCTCGGGGGGGGGGGGGGGGGGGGGGGGGGGGGGGGGGGGGGGGGGGGGGGGGGGGGGGGGGGGGGGGGGGGGGGGGGGGGGGGGGGCGGATATTTGGTTTGCCCCCCCGCCAAAAGCCCGGAGTTGCTTTGGACGGTAAGGTCAAAGGGTTTAAAGATGGGATGAGGACAATCTGGGGAAAAAGCCAGGGTTTTTCTTCTCCACCCGGGTCTTTCCTCCCCCCCCTCTCCCCCCCCCTCCCCCCCCCCCGTCACTTCTTCTTCTCGTTCCCTTTTCTTCTTCCTTTCATTTTTTTTTACATTTTTTTTTTTAGGGGGTGGGGGGGGGAGGAGGAGGGCGTGGAGTTGCTATGTTCTATTCAAACGTACCTGGCTAACACCGTACACGGCACCATCCCCCCCCCCCCCCCCCCCCCCCCCCCCCACCGCCGAAAAGCCGGCCTTTGACGGTTCAGTGCCTGATCTTTTGGTGGGGAACGGGTGGCCTTCAAAAAGGGGGCAGCTTGAAAAGCTGGGGCAGACCCACTGTCTAGAGGGGAATTTTGGGGTTACACAAACATCTTTCTTCCCCGCGAGCCCATGGCAGTGCAGGGTCGTCGTTTTTACAAACACTGCTTTCTTCCACGAGCTCTGGCGTGCAGGATCTGTCGTTACAAAAACACTGTTTTTCCTGGGGGTTTTAGGGTCTGTCGTTACACAAACATGCTTCTCCGGGGAGTGCAGGATCGCTTACACAAAAAACTGTTTTCTTCCCGGAGCTCGTGGGGGGTGCAGGGTCCCGTCGTTCAAAAAACACTGCTTTTTCCCGGCGTGCAAGATCTTCGTTTCATGCACTGCTTTTTTCCAGCGGTCCTGGCGGGGCCCCGGATCTTTTGTTTCAAAACATGCTTTCTTCCAGCGAGTCCGGCGGGAGGATCGTCGTTACACAAACAATGCTTTTTTCCAGCGGCTCTGGGGGGTGCGGATCTGTCTTACAAAAACATGCTTTTTTCCCGGAGTCCCGGCGGTGCAGGATTGCGTTACCAAAAACTGCTTTCTTCCGCGAGTCCCCGGGTGCAGGATCTGCGTTACACAAAACTGCTTTCTTTCCCAAAAAGGGTCCTGCAGTGCAGGAAATTTTTCTTTCACAAATCTGCCCTTTTTTTCCCGCGAGCTCCGGCGGTGCGGTTGTCGTTTCACAAAAAAATGCTTTTTCCAGCGAGCTCCCCGGCGGGCAGGATCTTGTTACACAAAACTGCTTTCTTTCCCGCGAGCCTGGGGGTGCAGGCTGTCATTAAACCCAAAAATTTTCTTTTCCCGCGAGCTCCCGGGGGGTGCAGATTGCGTTACCCAAACATTGTTTTTTCCAGCGAGCTGTGGCGCTGAGGAAACTCTCTTACAAAAAATTGCTTTCTTCCACGAGCTCGTGGCGGTGAGGGTCTGTCTTCACAAAACGTTTTTTCCAGCGAGTCCTGGCGGGCGGATCGTCGTTACACAAACATTTTTTTTCCAGCGACTCGGACGGTTTCAGGATCTGTTCGTTTACACAAAAAACCCGTTTTTTTTCCCGCGAGCTCCTGCGGGTGCAGGATCGTCTTACCAAAATGCTTTCTCCGGCAAAGGCAGATCTGTCGTTACACAAACACTGCTTTCTTCCGCGAGCCCTGGGGGGTTTAGGACCCGTCCGTTACAAAAAACATGCTTTCTTCCCGCGAAACTCCTGGCGGTGCAGGGGGCTGTCGTTACAAAACACTGCTTTTTCCCCCCCTTTTCGGTGCAGGATCTGTCGTTACACAAAAAATTCTTTTCTTCCCACTCTGGGGGGGGCAGGATCGTCGTTACACAAACACGCTTTTCCCGGGGGTGCAGATCTGTCGTTTCACAAACACGCTTTTTTCCGCGAGCTCCGGCGGTGCAGGGCTGTTGTTTTCACAAACACTCTTTTTCCCCCTGGCGGTGCGGACTTTTGTTACACAAAACACTGCTTTTTTCCAGCGGCTCCGGGAGTGAGGACTGTGTTACAAAACACGCTTTCTCCTGGCGGTGCGGATCTGTGTTACAAAACACGCTTTCTTCCAGCGACCCTGGGGGGTGCAGGACTGTCGTTACAAAACCTGCTTTCTTCCAGGAGCTCCCGGGGGGAGGAAACTGTCGTTACACAAACCCTGCTTTCTCCTGGCGGTGCGGATCTTCGTTACACAAAAAAAAGGGTTTCTCCGCGGGGGCAGGATCTTTGACACAAAAAATGCTTTTTCCACGAGCTCCTGGCGGTGCGGATCTTCGTTAAACAAACATGCTTTCTTCCGCGAGCTCTGGCGGGGTGAGGGCTTGTCGTTACACAAACACTGCTTTCTTCCCGCGAGCTCCTGGCGGGTGCAGGATCTGTCGTTACACAAAACGCTTTCCCTGGGTGCAGGATCTTCGTTTTACAAAAGTCTTTCAGATGGCAGCCGGAACAACCTGCCCTTTGCAGTCCGGGTTCGTTTTTTGTTTTTTTTTTTTGTTTGTTTGTTTTTTTTTGTTTCTTCCAAGAAAAAAAACGGATTTGTAAGTTCTGAGGGCTTGGGGTTTGCATTTTTGTCCAAAAATCTTTTCACCCCCACTTTTCCTTTCCCCTGTTTTTTTTAAGATGTGATTAACATCTCTCCCGTGTCGCGGGGCGGTCGCACCCATCTCTCACCACATCTCTCATCTCTCCACATCTCTCACACCACATCTCACCAAAAAATTCTTTCTCCGCGGGGGCCGGCGGGCGGAGCGGACACCCAAAATGTTTTAGAGAGTTGGGGTTGGAATTGTATAAAAAACTTTTTTTTTCTTTTTCCCCCTTCTTTTCTTCCCTCTCTTTTTCCCCGTGATCGGCTTCAAGGTTGTTTTCACACTGGTTTTTCAGCACTCCTCGTCAGCGCGCGTCACACAGCGTAGTTTCGTTGTTGTTATTGTTAAAAATTTTAGAGTTTTAAATTTGTTGTCAGTTTCCGTCGCCATGTTTTTTAGCCGCGTCAGTTTCACACAAAAAAGCCTCTTAAATTTTGCCGTGAAATTTTCTTTTCCCTTTCTTTTTTTTTTTTAGGCCAAGTCTGCGACTCCATAGCCCGGGTTGGAGGTGTTTTTGCCCCCCCACAGTCCGCCGGTTTGGCCTGTTTTTTAAGCCCCGGAAATGAGGTTTGTTCGTCGTTAAACCCCAAAAAAAGTCTGGCGGTTGCGGAGGAAAAAAAGCTCCACGAGACCTCCCCCCTTCTTTGTCAGGTCTTTGGTTACCCTCTTCTTGGGGTCCTGGCGTACACACTCACACAACACCTCTCTTTGGGGAGTCTTTTTGGGGTATGGAGGAAAATCTCAAACAAACAGGGGGGGCTTAAGGCTTTTTCCTTAACCGTAAAAACATCTTTTTCCCCTTTTCGTCCGTCCTTTTTTCAAAAAATTCTTTTTCTTTTTTTCAATTTTTGTACCACAAAATGTTTCTTTCGATCTGGTTTTTTTGGGTTTTTTGTTTTTTTGTTTTTTGGGTTGGGGCTACAGGGATTTGGCCCCTTCCAAAAACACGTTTCTGAAGGTTTGTGTTCCCTTTCCCGTTTTCGTGCATTTCGCTTTTAAAAACGTCTTTTCACGCTCCTGGCGGTTGAGGATGCGAACAACAGTTTCTGGGGCCCTTTGGCATTTCCAAATGCAGAAAAAACTGTTTTCCGGCCCGAATTTTAAAAAAGGAAACCCCAATGGACAAAAAAAACACGG
>CM031611.1:84289145-84291645 GCA_018398815.1 Conus ventricosus | reverse complement strand
AAAAAAGGAAATCTCATTAAATAATCACCAACCCTATTCTCCTAAATATTAACTCCATTCTTCTGCGAAAAGCGGTGTGTTGATTTCCGCTACGCGATTTTTTTTTTTTTTTTTTTTTTTTTTTTTAACAACGGGCGACGCTAAAGAATACTCCAAAGAAGGCTTTTAAGGAAAGAAAGAAAACACTGGGCTATGAAGACTTACAGCAAAAACAGAAACTCGATAGCTGACCTCTATTTCTGACCACGTGAGAACGAATCATGGCGCTTCGCTGTCAAATCCTTATCTATTCATCCTTAAAAGGGGGGATCACTCTATGGAACATGTTTGCTTGGCACGGCCTTTTTTACGACGATGTTTATCAGATGATACGTTGGTGACTCACTGTGTTTGAGTTAATGTCAGGCTTGTAACAGAAGTGAATGTGTGGTTATTGTATATGTAGCAAAATTACATGAAATTGTACTTTTTTTTTCTTCTTTTTTGCTTTAACCCAAAACAACTCTTCTTCAATATCTTCATTCCGTCCGTTCACAGAATCCATTCATGTTCCGAATAGAGGGGGAGAAAGAGGGGTATGTTGGGTCGGGGTATACGGAGACGCTACCTGAACGTGTGTTCAGGTGTCATTATTCAGAATTCTTCATCTGTCTTTGCTTGTGTCATCTGTATCATTTTGAAGAATTTCTTTGAAGTGTTTGAAGTGCAAATATCTCTCGTTCAAACTTTCTATCAGATCGTATGATAAATATGTGTGTTTCATAACACTGGATGTTCTTGCTAGATCCAATACGCTTCGTTTGTTTCTTCCTCCTCGTCATCTTTTTACATGATCAGAAGAGTTCGGCAATCTTTAATCAATATTCACTTGGAACGTTTGATCAACATTCTAGTTTTTCCCACTGTGGAATACCTTTCAGCGTTGCGTGCAGTAAATTTAAAAAAATATGGTGGAAATCTTGCTGGACAAGACATATGGCTTAAATATTCACTATATTTTTTTTTTCTTTCTCGTGAATGCTACTCAAATCCTTTATCTGCGTCAGAATGCTTTTTTTTTTTTCATGCGTTTAAAATAGAATGCGTTTATGAGGTGATCGATATAGACAAGAAATGAACCATCACAAAGAACATACATGTGGATCATTTTCTTTTCTTTTCATTGCGTTATTTGCTAAACGCTATCTACATTACTGTAGATTAGAACAAAAGTCTCCCAGACTGCAAGTATTCAGCAATGAGCTGAAATATAGATATGAAACTGACCATAATATTTCTCGAAAATTACTTGTATATACAACTTTTATTTCCAGATGGCTCCCGTGTAAGCTGATGTTTACAGATCAGGACTGAATTATGTACGCGTGCTGACTTTGTAAAGTATACTATTATCGATATAAATATAGCCTGCCAGAAATGTTATTTATGTCGCCCAACACAGTTCCAGTAGAAATTATACAGAAGCTCAAAAATCAGATTTTGTCAATTTTCATAACACACTGGTTTTGCTTCATACTCTCTCTCTCTCTCTCTCTCTCTCTCTCCTCTCTCTCTCTCTCTCTCTCTCTCTCTCTCTCTCTCAGAAGAAGAAGAACAACAACAACAAGCAGAACAAGAGGAAGAAGAACAAGAACAAGAAGATCAACTGCCGTGGCAAAGTGGTTAGCGTCGCGGACTGCCGGCTGGGAGGTCGTGGGTTCGATTCCCATCAGAGTCATGTGACATTTTTCTGCCCCCACCGGCTCCTACCCAGAGCTGAGTTTGCTGCGGACTCAGTTGGGAAGACTGGGACCACACAGTCGAGTTTCATCCACTTCATGGATGCGTCTCTAAAAGTGTTGCTCAAATTTCCTGACCCAACACTGCAGGTGTCTGTATCCCTCGAACCTGGTTGACGCCGGGATATATTATGAAAGGAAGCGTAGAGTACAGCCCTGTCATGCAGTCTCAGACCGGAATGGAAATCCTTAGCATCATCTTCATCATCCTCATTCTCATCGATCAGCATAAAAAAGTCTCACATTCTGTGGCCCTTCATGCCCTGCTCTCATGGTGTGCCCACTTTCGATGTCCTCTCCACGTCTGTGGCCTTTGTTTGATTCCGTCGGGGTCACCGGTATCGGCGAATCCATGAAGGCTGTTGTTGGACGGACGTGTTGGCGCCCTCCGGAGGAGAGGCTCACTCACGCCGGCTCCGCGACTAAGCAATTATTGTCGTCAGTAGGGGGCTTAGTAGGTGGTGTCCTGCGTATGTTGGATCAGAACAGGCGCCACTGAACACCACCGAAGTGACTCGGCAGCAGTGCAGTGTCTCCTTCGCTGGGTTGCCTCTTGACGACTTGACGTTGACTGCTCCCTGCGTATTTCCGGCGCCGGGGCTGCGTGTAAATGCATGTGTGTGTGTGTGTGTGTGTGTGTGCGTGCGTGCGTGCGTGCGTGCGTGCGTGCGTGCGTGCGTGCGTGCGCGGCGCGCGCGCGTGTGTGTGTGTTGTGTGTGTGT
>CM031611.1:84281645-84284145 GCA_018398815.1 Conus ventricosus | reverse complement strand
TCTGTGTGGGCGAGGTCGTGGAGTTGTCCAATCCCATGGTGAGTTGATGTCATAGTCATCTGTGTGGGCGAGGTCATGAGAGTTGTCCAATCCCATGGTGAGTTGATGTCGTTGTCATCTGTGTGGGCGAGGTCGTGAGAGTTGTCCAATCCCATGGTGAGTTGATGTCGTTGTCATCTGTGTGGGCGAGGTCGTGAGAGTTGTCCAATCCCATGGTGAGTTGATGTCGTTGTCATCTGTGTGGGCGAGGTCGTGAGAGTTGTCCAATCCCATGGTGAGTTGATGTCATAGTCATCTGTGTGGGCGAGGTCATGAGAGTTGTCCAACCCCATGGTGAGTTGATGTCGTTGTCATCTGTGTGGGCGAGGTCATGAGAGTTGTCCAACCCCATGGTGAGTTGATGTCGTTGTCATCTGTGTGGGCGAGGTCATGAGAGTTGTCCAACCCCATGGTGAGTTGATGTCATAGTCATCTGTGTGGGCGAGGACGTGGAGTTGTCCCAAGCACAGTTGTCACAGAGCGTTTCACACTTTGTATTAATATGTGTCTCAGTTAACAAACAATCTGTTGCAGATTTCTATGAAACTAGATTGTGATATTTTTTCTTTGTTTTCAATTTAAAAAAAAAGATGAATCGGAGGAACTTTAAAGTACCTTTACTGTCTTGGTTTCCATCGAAATGACGAATATGATTACAACCTACACTACAAACTTTAAGCCAAATATTTCAGTTTCCTTGGTCCATCCTACTCTATATGTGTGGTGACTTTCCATGCCCGAAGAATGTTAACGTCAAATGCTTGGTATCTGCAGCTTCACTGGAAGTGTGGCAGGATGGAAATGATAGCACCTTCCAGAAGAGAATGTTCATTCTGACCGGCTCGGCAAAGTTCTTTTTACCACGTCAGTTCCTGCTGGACGCCCGAAGACAGCATTCCGAAGGCGTACGGACTTTACCGAAGTCTCAAGGAAGGCTACCGACTGACTTCTTGATGCGATCACGCGTGAACGGCGAGCGGAGATTCTCCTTCCTCAGGTTTGCACAAGTTTCACAATTTCAGACTTCAAGGTGTGGATTTGTGCTGAAAGCACCTGCTGACGTAAGGGAGCATTGACCAAGAAGTGATTCATTCGCTCGTGAGGGATATTTGCTGCAATATTTGACTCAAAAGGTCTGAATGTGAAATTCGCTTCTCACTTTGTCGGTCCTCAATAAAATTGGGTAAACACTTACCCTTAGATAGAATGTCTCACCTTTTATTTTGTTAGCTGTGGCTATTCTTCATCTTCTTTTCCACCCTTAACGCGTTCATTCAATTTAACAAGTCTGATCTATTCATAGATAAGAGCAGAATAAACGTGCGACTATCGTACTCATCTGTGAGAGCTCACCACTCTGCCTTCAAAGTATCCGCGCACAATGCAGACGAAGTTTTTCATCGGGATCGGCCGACTTCGTGTTCACTCGAACGGGCTCGGCAATTGTCGGAATTGCTCGTTTCCGTGGTCCAGCTGGAAACTGACGTGGTAAAATGAACTTGGCTCCATGTTCAAGCAGTCACCCTGTTCATCAGAGCGCCCTTGCTCAGTGATGTCCGAGGTAGGTCTGATGAGAACATGCGCCACTGATCGCCGTCGAAGTTGTTGTTGTTGCTGTTGTTGTTGTTGTTGTTGTTGTTGTCGTCGTCGTCGTCGTCGTCGTCGTCGTCGTCGTCGTACCCTGGCTAAAAGACTCCAAGGATAATCGGAACAGCCGAAGTACTTGAACACTATGACACAAAACGCATCAGCTAGGGATGAGAACATTACGTCTGTGACCGTTTTTTGATTACCCCCGCCACTTGGACAGCCACACTCCGACATTGAGAGATTTCGGAGACTGATGGTGTTATGCAGGAGCTTGTCACGACTGAAGACAATCCAGTATAACTATGCAGAGCATAACAACATGTTGATGCAGCCTTTGTGTTCTAGCCTATGTCAATTGGTCTGATACAGCCTTGGTGTTCCAGCCTATGTCATTGGTCTGATACAGCCTTGGTGTTCTAGCCTATGTCAATTGGTCTGATACAGCCTTGGTGTTCAGCCTATGTCAATTGGTCTGATGCAGCCCTGGTGTTCTAGCCTATGTCAGTTGGTCTGATACAGCCTTGGTGTTGTAGCCTATGTCAGTTGGTCTGATGCAGCGTTGGTGTTGTAGCCTATGTCAGTTGGTCTGATACAGCCTTGGTGTTCCAGCCTATGTCAGTTGGTCTGATACAGCCTTGGTGTTCTAGCCTATGTCAATTGGTCTGATACAGCCTTGGTGTTCTAGCCTATGTCAATTGTCTGATACAGCCTTGGTGTTCCAGCCTATGTCAGTTGGTCTAAATACAGCCTTGGTGTTCCAGCCTATGTCAGTTGGTCTGATACAGCCTTGGTGTTCTAGCCTATGTCAGTTGGTCTGATACAGCCTTGGTGTTCTAGCCTATGTCAGTTGGTCTGATACAGCCTTAGCCAA
>CM031611.1:84254145-84266645 GCA_018398815.1 Conus ventricosus | reverse complement strand
AGTTTATCACGCTTACATATAACTCGGCTGTCTTTACATAACTCATCTGAGATCATAATTTGAAATAAAACTAAACCATAGACAGTCTGTCAAAAAACGCATACGTATAGAAAACTTCCAGATGGTTAAGACCTTGAGTTACGTTTCCCTGATTCCAAAGGTCCAAAAGGGCTGATTCATGTGGGGCAAAAATCAGGATCAAAGCCCACGGCATTTCTTTTACAGAACTATTCTATCTGAAGTCCATCCACACCTTCATTTCAGAAACAGATTGAATTGCAAGAAATTCCCCTTTTCAAAATCAGATTGTAGAAACCCTTGAAAATAATATCTTTGGCGGCAAGCAGGCTGCGGGGAAATGCCTGAACATGACAATACACCCATGTTAAGACCCAGTTTCATTTCCTTCCAGGAGACCCATCCCACGGGCAAGAATTCATGCAAAGTACAAAAATGGAAGATGATGAAGAAGACGAAGGACGGCCAGAAAACGAATGTTTATCATTCCATAATTTCTCCAGAGATTAAAAATGAGTGAGCAATATCGATCGAGGACGGAGAGAGAGAAAGAGAGAGAGAGAGAGAGAGAGAGAGAGAGAGAGAGAAGAGAGAGACACACACCACACACACACACACACACACACACACACACACACACACACACACAACACACACACACACAGGTGGATAAAGAGATAGGCAGACAGACAGAAGCCAAGCAATGACAAATGGTTTAATGTGCGTTGGCCTGTGGTCCATTACAATCTTTAGAGAGTGTTTCTCCAACTTGTAACGTGCACTAAAGACTAGACAAGCCTCTGTTAGAGAAAAGACGAGATGCATCATTCGCGCATTACCAAAGGTTCCATATTAACTGCAACCAAAAAGTCGTTGGGGAAAAAAAACATAGCTTTCTCTGCGTTTCAAAGCCAAAAATAGGAAGTCGGACACATTCAGCTGATTGTCAATGCTGCTATTTAAAAACCTTGCCCATTGTTCATGTTTTGAAGCGGTCCCCATACTTTGAATGTAATACCTACCCCTTATACTACTTCAATGCATTCAAATAGCCAGTGGAATACATCGTCAGCATAGCATACGGAACAACAGCGGTGGAAAAGCGAAAAGTATATTTATGCTTGAAACTTCCATTTTTCAAAAAATCCGAGGGCCGTTTTGAATAGTCAGTCATTAACACACCTGAATCATTTTTTCACGTTCAGATATATTCTAACCGAGTTATACAGTTCAAACCGGTTGCTGTCTAATACAAATAGATACCAGGATAAGCAGGAACAATTTTGAAGGCATTGTTGTTAGTGTTCGTGCAAAGAGTTTCTCGTTGCCTACGTGTCCAAACACCAGGCATACTCACAACTGTTCGAACAAAGCAGATATTTACACGGGTCACCCAGTGTTATATCTGTTTGTTTCTATTTGTAAACCATAAACCATACCACAAGCTTTTCTGAAGTACCACGTCAGCGGTTGTCTGAATATATCTCGTTGCTGAAACGATTATATAGCGGCAATCTACATAACCAGTAGTTCTGGCCCGTACAAAAGAGACAGAACAATCATAAGTTTGACATAGGAACGGCCCATAAAAGATCTGTCAGTACTTCACTGTAATTGTCATCCACAAAAAAATCTTTTTGCCATCGATGATAGGATGTTGAAAGACCATAAGGCCTCTCTGCCCATTTCTTCTTGCCGTTTGTAATGAAATGGTTCTTTCCTTACCAAATGCTGGTCCAATCTATTTCCTGTCAATAAGGACACACAGGCAGGTAACAAAGGCACCGACAACAACAACTATACATTTCCAGGAAAATCGTTAAAAAAATGTTCACCTGAATATTGAACTGTACTCTCCTGTATAAAACACGGTGTTGGTTTTCGCCATTTGTTTTTTTCTGTTAACAGGAATCGACGCTGAAGGATATTCCAGAGTGGTGAAAAATAGTGAAGAGTTCCCGTGGAGGCAGGACAACAATGACCAGCCTCTTCTTCGGGTCACCAAAGAACGAATCACGGCGCCTCACTTTCAAGTCGTCATCCATTGTTCCTCACAGAGAATCACTCTGCGGAACACAGTTCTATTGCATAGCCTCTTCAGAAACGATGTTAAAGAGGGCAGGCTATGGGTGTTATTCAATGTCTGCTAGTCAGAAGAAACTCCAGAGGGACAATTTTAAATAGATATGTGTCTTTGCCCCTCCTTTCCTTCTATCTCTTACTGTGTTCAGCAACGTGACCACCATCCAGCCCTGCCCCTCTCCGCTCTGTTTCTGTCACCTCAGCTGAAAGCATGTAATGTTGAAGCCCCGCCACTCTCCGCTCTGTTTCTGTCACCTCAGCTGAAAGCATGAAAGGTTGAAGCCCTTCTGTCACCTCAGCTGAAAGCATGAAAGGTTAAAGATTCTGCCACTCTCCGCTCTGTTTCTGTCACCTCAGCTGAAAGCATGAAAGGTTGAAGATTCTGCGTCTTCTTTTCATCAGCTACTTCACCAAGTTCTTCATTTCAGCCGCGTAATGGAGAGCCCATTCCGCTGACAGTTCTGCTCATCGCGGTGACTGGAACCATCCGTCTCTCTACAATCCTTTCCCCGCTTCGTTTATAACCCAGGATATCATTTTGAAGAGACTCTCCAACTGCAATTTTTGATTGTTCAAAATTCAAATCAGGCTCCTTTGCTAAACAATTCTGTTGCATTATCATTTTTCTTCTACTCCCTGTTCTCAATGAACTCATGGATAGAGATTTTATGTAGTTCTAATTTTCAACGGTGACCTTGCTATTCTGTTATGTTATATAGAAGCAAGGAACAGGAGAATACATATATAGACAGAATTATTTACTTATAAGATTTTTTGGCCCACGCTTGCTTCTACCCGGAGTTGAATGTACTGTGGAATACCATAAGGAAGACTGGAACCGCACAGTCAGGTTTCTTCCACTAACTGGGTGCGTCTTCAACAGTGTTGCTTAGCTTTCATTCTTCTTCTTCTTCTTCGTACGCAGGCTGATACTCCTGCGGAAACTCCATATATGGACAGGCAAGTATTAATCCCATCTACCCAACAAAGGGAGTGGAGTTTTGTGTGCATGGCCGTTTTTCCCCCTGCCATTAAGGCAGCCATACTCCATCTTCGGGAAGCTTAGATTTCAGAACAGGCAATACTGAACGCCACCAAATGTTTGTCCGCTCTGAGAAATCTTTCTTGCTGATAGCCAAGTGAGGAAAGCCACTCCGAGAGAGAGAGAGAGAGAGAGAGAGAGAGAGAGAGAGAGAGAGAGAGAGAGAGAGAGAGAGAGAGAGAGACAAAACAGACAGACAGACAGAGACAGAGACAGGGACAGGGACAGAGAGACAGACGACAGACAGACAGACAGACAGACAGACAGAGAGAGACAGACAGACAGAGAGAGAGGTGATTCTTATATAATTTAGTATAAAGAAGTCAGTGACATTAGACTTTAATTATACATTCATTCTGATACATCTGAATGTTGGGGGAAAAAAGACCTTTGGTTCGAATATCAAAATTTTAATCACTGAATGAAAATCAAAACAAACTCAACTCCAATACCTGAATGAGACATGAAATCTAGAGAATATTACATTTTCCATCCTTTCTCCTGTTGTTGTTTATTTATCTACCAGTCTCTTTTGTTTAATGGTTTTCTTTTGTGAAAATCATTTACGATCAAACTCCCGTTACAAATAAGGTCATTCACGTGTCTGCATGAGCAAATGGTGGAAGAGGAACTGAAGAAGGAAGGAAGGTTATGGAGGAAGAAGAAAGTTTGGGATGCAGGAATGGATGCTTGTGGGAGAAGAAGGAAGGAGATACAATTTCGATAAATTCCATAGGATCAGTATTCACTCTAACAGTTTATTCCATTCATCTGCCCTCAATGTGGCTCTCGATTTCCGCCTTTGTATGTTTTGTTTGTTTGTTATATTCTTTCGCTCATTTTTCTCAGTTTTTGATGCCGCAAGACACACTTTCGAGATGTTACAAAACAAAGTAAAATCCTGTCTCCTTACTTCCACTCAAGATGGCAAAACGATGGCTGTGTCGGTGATCTTCAACATCTCTGAATCAAGAAGAACTCGCAGGCGTGAAATCAACAAAAACAAAACAAAACAAAATATGTTCTCAATTTCAATCACAACGGAAATTGTGGAAGCAAGAATGTGCTATGTGTAGACCTTTCTTTCATTCTTGGTGTATGTTTTGTCGCCATTTCATATTTTTTAAAAAAAACCACTTCGGTAGTGATTCTCCCACATAGCCAAAACTTTCTCTTTATTTATCTTCCTCTCATTCTGTAGGCCTAGCATGTGTGTGGGGGAAAATAGAATCAAAGAGCGTGGCAGTTCTTTTACAGAGCTCTTCTATCTAAGCCCGTCCACGTCTTCATTTTAGAAGCAGATTGAATGGCAAGAATTCCCCTTTCAAAAACAGGTCGTAGAAACCCTTGAAAATAATACCTTTGGCGGCAAGCAAGGCTGCGGGGAAGAAGCTTGGAATATGACAACACACGCATGTTAAGGCCCGGTTTCATTGAATCCGTCATAAGATCCATGCCACGAGCAAGAAATCTTGTAAAGTACTAATCGGAGATAATGAAGAAGACGAAGAACAGCCAGAGAACTGATATTCATCTTTCAATGATTTTCTTTCCAAAGATTAGAAATGAGTGAGCAATATTGATCGAGCATGGAGGTGGGCTATGGAGAGAGAGAGAGAGAGAGAGGAGAGAGAGAGAGAGAGAGAGAGGAGAGAGAGGAGAGAGAGAGAGAGAGAAGACAAAGAGTTTAGATATATTGGCCTGTGTCCCATTACCTTCTTTGACAAAGTGTTTCTCTCAGTATACTCTCAGCGCCCCCACCCCCACCCCCACCCACACACACACACGCGCGCGCGCGCGCGCGCGAATGTACGCACGCACGCACATGTGCACGCACAGTATGAGTTACTTTCGTTCCTGGCCCTTTGGGCACACTCACACACACACACACACACACACACACACACACACATACACATATACATACATACATATGCACGCGCGCACGCACACAGGTACGGACGCACGCACGAACGCCCAGTGACAGGTAGTTTCGATTCTGGCCGAATGAGAGAATCTGGCTGAATTGGCTTTTAGTGAGCTGACTACAAGACAGTACAAAAAGAATGATTTATGGGTCCACAAATCATATATCATTCTTCCATAATTTCTCTTGTGATTAAAATTGAGAACATGTCTTGTTTCGTTTTGTTTATGATCTTTCGCCTGTAAGTTCTTTTTGATTCTGAGACATTGACAATCACTAAAATGATACTCGTTTTGCCATCTTGAGGTGAGGTAAACGCCTCCAGCTTCCAGCAGAATTTCACTTTTTTTTTCACGATTCGAAGCATGTCTTGTGGCAAACAAAAAGCAGACAAAATAATCGAAAGAAAGAAAGAAACAAGGATTGAAAGAACGGCGGAAATCGAGAGCCATTTTGGGTGCAGAAAGACTGGAATTAACTAACAGAGTGAATAACGTTTCTGTGAAGTTAATCGAATTCTGTCTTCTGCCCTCCTCCCAGCCCATCCCAATTTCTGCATGCAAAGCTTTCCTTTATACCTCACACCCTCCCCCCCCCCAAACACACACACAGCACCCCACACCACACCACAACACACACATCACACCACACACACACACACACACACACACACCACAACACGCCACGCACAACACACACCCACACACAATCACACACACACACCCACACACACACACCACCACGCAACACCACACACACACACCACACACACACACACACACACACACACACTACACACACTCCACCAACAAACACACACACATCACACACACATCACAGAAAATAGAGAGTAGAGAGCGAAGATGAAGGAAGGGGGAAAGAGAGGGAAGAGAGAGAAGAGATTCTCCCACACACACACACAACACACAACACACACACACACACACACACACACAGAGAGAGAGAGAGTGAGAGAGAGAAGAGAGAGAGAGAGATTCACACACATCACAACACAGCACACCCACACTCACGCGCCACGCCACGCACGCACACACACACACACACACCACACACACCCACACACACTACACACACACACACACACTCATCCCACAACACACACATCAACACACACAACACACCACACACACACACGACACACCACACACACACACACATACACACACAACACACACACACAGATCCTGCGCCAACATGGCGGATTAAGTCCTGAGAACTTGCCAGCAAATGGAGAAAAAACAATCAACTATGGCAAAAATCAAAAACCCAATCGACACGGAGGAAACCCAAAAGCCGTCTAAATCGACGATGTCGAAACATTAGCCTCAGAAGTGCCGGCAGCGACAACCTCCAGTTTTGAGAACAGCCATCAGACAGATGAAGGAACGGCCACAAGTCTAAAATATTCACCTGGTGACCAACATCTCCCCTGAGGCTTTAGAACACGACCAACGGTGACCACCCTCTACCTGAGGCTTTAGAAACACGACCAACGGTGGACCACCATCTACCTGAGGCATTAGAACACACCAACGGTGACCACCAACTACCTGAGGGCTTTTAAACACGACCAACGTGACCACCATCTACCTGAGGCGTTAGAACACGACCAACGTGACCAACCACTACCTGAGGCTTTAGAACACGACCAACCGGTGACCACCATCTGCCTGAGGCTTTAGAACACGACCACGTTGACCACACATGCTACCTGAGGCTTAGAACACACCAACAGTGACCCGCACCATCTACCTAGGCTTTAGAGAAACACGACCATCGGTGACCACCACTACTGAGCTTTAGAACACGACCAACTGTGACCACCATCACCTGAGCTTTAAACACGACCAACGTGACCACCAACTACCTGAGGCTTTAGAACACGACCACCGTGACAACCATCTACCTGAGGCTTTAGAACACACCAACGGTGACCACCTCCTACCATAGCTTTAGAAACGACCAACGTGACCACCACCTACGCTCGGCTTTAGAACACGACCAACGTTGACCACCATCTACCTGAGGCTTTAGAAACACGACCAACGTGACCACCATCTACCTGAGAGGCTTTAGAAACACGACCAACGGTGGGGGGGGGGGACCACCATCAACCTAGGCTTTAGAAACAACGACCAATGTGAACCACCAACTACCTGAGGCATAAACACGACAACGGTGACCACCAACTTACCTGAGGCTTTAGAAAACACCAACGGTGACCACCATCTACCTGAGGCTTAGAACACGACAACGGTAACCACCATCAACCTGAGGCTTTAAACACGACCACGTGACCACCATCTACCTGAGGCCTTTAGAACACGACCAACGGTGACCACCATCTTCTACCTGAGTTTTAGAACACGACCAAACGTGATGGACCACCATCTACCTGAGCTTTAAGAACACGACCAAACGTGCGCACACCACCATCTACCTAGGCTTTAGAACACCGACCAACGGTGAACACCATCTACCTGAGGCTTGAGAACACGACCAACGTGCACCACCATCTACCTGAGGCTTAGACCACGTACCAACGGTGACCACCATCTACCTGAGCATTTGAACACGACCAGCGGTGACCAACCATCTACCTGGACATTTAGAACACGTCCATCGGTGAATCACCATCTACCTGAGGCACCATCTACCTGGGCAACCATCTTACCTGAAGGGCTTTAGACACACAACGGTGACCACCATCTACCTGAGGCTTTAGAACACTACCCACGTGACCTACCATCTACCTGAGCCTTTAAGAACACACAACGGTGACCACCAACTACCTGAGGCTTTAGAACAAACGACCTAACGGGGGTGACCACCATCTACCTGAGGCGTTAGAACACGACCAACGGTGACCACCATCTACCTGAGGCTTTTAGAACACGACCAACGGAGACCACATCTACCTAGCTTTAGTACACGACCACGGTGAACCACCATCTACCTGAGGCTTTAGAACACGACCAACGGTGACCACCATCTACCTTGAGGCTTTAGAACACGACCAACGGTACTCACCATCTACCCTGAGGCAACCATCTACCTGAGGCACCATCTACCAGAGCACCATCTACCTGAGGCCAAACCATCTACCTGAGCTTTAGAACATGAAAAAAAACACTACCAACGGTACCACCATCTACCGTGAGCAACCAATCTACCTGAGGCTTTAGAACACGACCAAACGGTGACCCCCATCTACCTAGGCTTTAGAACACGACCAACGGTGACCACCAATCTACGAGGCTTTAGAAAACACGACCAACGGTGACCACCACCTACCTGAGGCTTAGAACACGAACCAACGTGACCACCATCAACCATGAGGCTTTAGAACACGACCACGTGACCACCATCTACCTGAGGGCTTTAGAACACGACCAACGTTGACCCACCATCTACCTGAGCTTTAGAACACGTGACCAACGGTGACCACCAGCTAACTGAGGGCTTTAAATCACGACCAACGGTGACCACCAACTACCTGATGCTTTAGACACGACCACGGTGACCAACCATCTACCTGAGGCTTTAGAACACGACCAACGGTGACCACCATCTACCTGAGGCACCCCATCTACCTGAGCACACCCATCTACCTATCACCATCTACCTGACGTTAGAACACGCCCACGTGACCACTCATCTACTGAGGCACCATCAACCTGAGGCACCATCTACCTGAGGCTTTAGAACACGACCAAACGGTGACCACCATCCTACCTTAGGCTTTAGAACACGAAACCAACGGTGACCACCATTCTACCTGAGCTTTAGAACACGACCAACGGAACCACCATCTACTGAGGCTTTAGAACACGACCAACGGTGACCACCATTTACCTGAGTTTTAGAACACACCAACGACCTGCTTTTTTGTGAAAAAGCCCTCTCCGAAATCAAGGGCTAAAGGACATTATACTGAAAATGATTGAAAACATCTGCAGTCTGGAAGAGAGTGTACGGAAGGCACGCACTACATCAGCTCGGCGAGAGGAGACCACCACGAGCACGGCAAGCGAAGGAGCAAACCCCCTACCATGTGTTCTGGCCACCCAGACACTCCCCTCCAACAAAGCTCCAAAGGCAACGGTAAGTGTACCACTCGATCACCTCCGCAAACTTACCCATCATACCCGCAGTTAAATCACCTTCAAAAAAGGGCCAAACATCGCCAAGCAAGGTCAGGCAAGAAATTGTGCGATGACGTCAATCGTATTAAAATTACCTTGTTCTTTTACACAAGAACTCAAACCAACCTTGTCATTCGTCAAAAAGATAATGCAAAAGAGGATGACGTCAACCATTCAGGTCTGCCTAAGGTATTTCTATTCCAATGATTCCCACGATGAGAAGATAAACCCACGTGGGGGGGGGGGTGGGGGGGGGGGGGGTTGGGGGTGGGTCGTTTGGGGTACGCGTACGGTATAACATCTGATTTCAAAACCATCCTACCGATTGGAGGCCCAGTGCAAAAAACCTAGCGACACCAGAACGGGTGAAGACTCTGTACTGCTAGAGTGTTTCACTGTGGATCAACGATTTAAAAAGAAAAAGATCCTATGAAGTCGCTCAGAGATGGTCCGCAATCTTGTAAACCCAAGCAAAAGCCAATCATCCAAACAGCCAAGATAGTGTTAGTAGAGTGGCCCCAGTGAAGATCGACATCTGCAAAGCAAACGGGAGTGTTCAAACGCCTTACTGCTTGCGTAGCCTCCCCGGCACAACGTGTCCCAATCGGTCCCCATGAGACTTGGACTCCACGAACCACAGCTGATGAAGATCTACATCCACCCGACAGACAGGGGCACCAGCAACCTCGCTGGCAACTTGGGCGTCACGTCCCACCGCATCGTTTATTTGGAACGTGCCCCACAGGGCAGACACCCCCAATTCCCTGCCGAGGAGCATGGTTTCAGCGGTTCAACGGGGACCATCCAGCAACGGCTACAGGCCTGCGCACATCCCCCCAAGTGCTTTTCCCCCTGGTGCTCGCGACAACCTTGGGTCCCCGTATTTCAACCTTACTGACTTTTGCCCAACGTCTGATTATAACGTTTTAATTCAACACTTATTATGAAACATGTTGACAATTATATTACTGTTCTACTACCAATGGAACTGTAGATTCCATCGTTTAAAAATCCAACTCATTTTGAGAACTACATTTATTTCCAACAACTTTTGTATTTTGGCTTTGCAGTCTTTATATTAGATCAAAGTAAAATACCTCAATCAAGGGATTCTACTACCCTCCTCTATATAACTGTATAACATGCAACAAAAGAGTCAGACTGCAATATATGTTAATCAGACCTAATTAAAGACTTGAATTAGACCTCAATCAACAGCCTAAAGATAAAGGAAGATTTTTTATTACCGGGTTATCATTACAAAAATGGTCAATGATTTCAAGTATAAATAATCCTTTCTGTATATGATCCAAAATGCCCAAACACAGATAATTCAGACTGGATAAGACAACCTTCCTTCTCAGAAAAAATTTGGATCCTATTGGAGATTTTAATGCACATTCTTCCGTTTAGGGAAGTCCAATTGCCCTAACACAACATGCAATCGCTTTTGTTGAAAATATTGTGGATTCCGAATTAGTTTTATTGAATGATGGAAGTAATAACACAGTTCATGATGTTTCAAAGCACAGGCCAACCTCTATTTGACTAACGTAAGTATCTCCTGATATATCATTGAATCTAATTGGATAACAGAGGAAGACACATTAGGAATGATCATTTTCCCTTGTTTTCTTTACACTAAATGAAAAGATTCAAGAGAAGAGAAGTTGAAGAATGATTCCTAAGTTTTTAGACAATAGTGCTGACTGGAACCTCCTATGAGTCAACTCTATGTCAATAGAACAAATACCATGGAACATGAAGACACTGATATATTTTATGAGAACTTCAGAAAGCTGTATTTATACGCTGATGAAAAATCAATGCCCTAGCGTAAATGCCTATAATGATAAGAGTACAGAGAAATGGATGGAGGAATGAAGAATGCCGCAGAAGCATGTGAGCAGTTAAAAAGAAAAAACTTATAAAACATGGCTAAAGACAGAAATTAGAAGAAAATTTATTGCAATGAAACGTGCAAAAAGTCACAGTAACAGAGTTGTGGCCAAAGCAAAACGGTATCTATTTCATTACGTTTTTGCCCATTCAAAAATATCTACTCAAAGGACCATGCACAAAGTATGGAAGAAGTTAAAGAATTAAAGGAACAATGCCATTTACCATCATAAACCCATTAAATTAGAAACAACGCTACACCCACATCAACAAAACAGCAGAGTAATTATGTTTGAAGTTTTTTCAAAGATAATTCATTCATCAAGTCTTAACATCCAAAAAATAATAGCTGCCGAGAAGAGGAAGAGAAAAAACATATTTATTTTATTGTGATCCTCCTCCAGATGAAAATCATTACTCAAACTCTTTAATAACCATTGAGGAATTAATGATTCATTGAGTGTTTTACATGCAATACCACTGCTGTTGGCATCGACGGTATATTTCATACAATTGCTCTCCATTATGCCTTTTCTTTGGAAAAAAAGCCAAAAATTACTTCTTCTCATTTACCAAAAATTTGGTTAATGGAACTCTCCCTACTATCTGGAAGAAGGACGGTTGTAATACCAGTTCCAAAGCAAGGTAAAACGTAGATCCGAAATTGGCAGTTATCGACCAATAGCTATAACATCGCAAGTTGTAAGATAATGAAAAAAATGATGAACGTCGTATTTTATACCTTTCTGCGAAAAAAGAACAATATTAATTCCAAACAACCAAGCAGGTTTTCAGGAAAGGAAGATGTACAACTGATCATCTGGTCAAAATTTACGATCAAGTTAAAAAAAGTTTTCCCAGAAGAAAAAATACACTTGCTACTTTTTTTATTTATATTAGAACACTTATGCTAGTGTATGGCAGTGCTCAACTGCTTAATAAACTAACACATATTGGAATTAGTGGAGCAATGTATCAAATTGTAAAATGTATCTTGTCTGGAGATCTATTGTACAAGAATTGGCACATGCTATTCGTCATTCAAGGATATGATATTGGAATTCCACAAGGATCTATCATTGCTCCAGTTTCTTTTTACTATTCTTATTCATGATCTCCCAAACGTTCCATCAAACAATACCATCTCGTTCAATATGCAGATGGCCATAGTTTATAATGGATGAATAACAAACGTCAGAAACAAAAAATAAGAGATTATTAACACATTTTCAAAAACTATACCAAGTTGAGCTAAGATTAAGTTGATTTATACAAGCAAGAAAATGGTTTAGAACTTTCGGGAAAAAGACACAATTAATGCATATTTATTAATGGTGATGCCTCCAAAGCATCCTCCTCACTTGTT
>CM031611.1:84244145-84249145 GCA_018398815.1 Conus ventricosus | reverse complement strand
GATACTAAGACGGACCTATTAACAACCAACCTGAAAATGACCCAGGCACAGACAAAAAAAAAAAGAAAAAAAGCCCAGCCACATTTCAAAAGTCTTGTGGATTAGACATGTGATGATGATGGAATTGAAGTCCTGTTGAACAAACTCTGTTAAAAAAGAGTCTTCCCAAACCTTAGCCTGGATGAAGTCTGCCTGATCCAGTGCCCGAGTGCCGGGATCCGTCAATTTGACACCAAACTTCACACACACGTCACGTTAATCCAGTGATTAGCGTACACCAAACTTCACACACGTCACGTAAGTCCAGTCATTGCTGTACACCAAACTTCGCAGCACGTCACGTTAATCCAATGATTGCTGTACACCAAACTTCACACACGTCACTAAATCAGTGATTGCTTGTACACCAAACTTCACACAACGCATTCACGTTAATCCAGTGATTGCTGTAACACCAAACTTCACACACTCCAAGTTAATCAATGATTGCTGTCCTGGCTCACGGTCCAATATAGTAAACGAGGGTCCCAAAAGATGGGAACTCGTTGTCATTTTTGCGATGATCTTCAAGACCACAGGGCGGATGTTTTTTGTCATATGGTCAAAAGGTTGCAGCAAGCTCTCCATTGATGAACTTCAAGACCACAGAGCGGATGGATTAGTCTTCATGTCAAAGGGTGGCTAAGGCTCCTTCCGCAGGTTGAATGATCTTCAAGACCACAGGGCGGATGTTTTGTCTTACATGGTCAAGTGGTGGCCTGCATCCTCCTCCCAATAGCTGTAATGCATTGACAGATGCCAAGAAAGCCAAGCCATGGGGATGACGGTGAAAGCATGAGGTCTCAGAAAAATGGGCAACACGTTTCCCTACGTTAGAACAGAGGTACACTAATGAATGGCCCCGAAAGGTATGAACTTTTCCAGTTACTGAGAAGGTGGAACAATCGTTCGTTGAGAACGACCGAAAAAATGTCTTCATAACAGGGATACCAAAAACTCTTCTCATTGTAAAAACCCAGACCAGCATCGAACAGAATCAGTCTGAACTAAAACATTGTAAATATCACCACAGAGGATGTAATCCAGACAGTTTAGTGACAGCACCAGAACTGTGTGCTTTACAGACCACGTCGCTTGCTTCAACTGGAGAGAGCGAGAGAGAGAGAGAGAGAGAGAGAGAGAGAGAGAGAGAGAGAGAGAGAGAAAGAGAGATGAGACATACAGACATACAGACAGACAGACAGACAACACACACACACACACACAACTCACACAACACACAGCACACACCACACACACACAACACAGTTATACAGACCCACAGAGAGACAGAACACACAAGAGACAGACACACAGAACAGGTGTCGCAGAGCGATGTGAGATTTAATGAATAACAAATCATGGAACACTGGCGCAAGCCATCAGATAAACATTTTTGAATAGACGGTGACCTCCCATGTCAAATTCTAAAGGTTAAAAATGAGGGCGTGGAAAGAATACGCCAAGCGACCAAACGCAAAAGGATTATGAGGGTGCAGACATCCTCTCCCTCTCGTCTCTCCTCTCTCACTGTCATCACACTCTCTCTCTCTCTCTCTCTGTGTATGTGTGTGTGTGTGTTGTGTGAGATTGGGTGTGTGTGGTGTGTGTGTGTGTGTGTGTGTGTGTTGTGTGGGTGTGCGCGCGTGTGTTGTGTGTAATGTGGGTTTCGTATGTGTTTTTACACATTGTTTGTGTGAATGCCTGTGCGTGCCTTCGTGTGTGTGTTGTGTGTGTTGTGTGTGTGGAGTGCGTGGTGTGTGAGTGTGTGTGTGTTTGTGTGTGTTGTGTGCTGCGTGCCCGCGTCGTGCTGCTGCTGCGTGCGTGCGTGCGTTCGTGCGTGTGTGCGTGCGTGCTTGGCGTGCGTGCGATGCGTTCGTGCGTGAGTCAGTGCGCGTGTTGTTTTGTGTCTGTCTATCGTCTGTGTCCTGAGTGCCTGTGTGTTTTGTGTTGACTGTGTCTGTTTGTGTATTGTTCAACGTCATATGTTGTGTAGCAATGTTGGGCACAAACCGCGATGTTCTACGTGTGTTTTAACCTATATCTCTTGTAGTAGTTTCATGTTCACACAAAAGACATTCATGGCATTCAAAGACTGATCTATGGTAATTAATATCCTATGAGCATTAGGCCTCTAGACTACCCATTCTGAAGACGGGGTTTTCAGTTCTCATCGATCAGTTTCATTATCTATCTCTACGACAGCATAGACAAGATCGCACTGGTATGTGACGAACACACACGCAGTGTACAGCGATGCAGAAATATACGTAATGTGTGTCCAATGGTTGAAAAGAATACATATAAATTAGCATTGTTTCTGTAACTTTTGTCCTGGGCCCTGGAGATAGTGGAAACCACCTCCTGATCATCAACCAATCCAATCGTTTTATCAATTGCTCTATTGGAAATACAAGATCAGCAAAAATGCGTTTTCTCTCTCTCTCACTCTCTCTCCATCTCCTCTCTCTCTCTCTCTAATCCTCACACACTCACTCTCTCTCTCTCTCTTCTCTCTCTCTCTCTCTCTCCTTGAATCCTTCATACCTCAGTCGCACTCCCCACATTTAAAATCCCCGTCAACCCTCTTCTTCTTACTCCCGAAACCTTCACTCTCTTCCCTAACGCTTTTTCCACCCGGCTTTCCGAGTTCTTGGCACACCTGTTCTGTCCACCACTGCACTACAACATATTCATTCCAGGTCTGTCTGTGCAATGGAACGTGAATTTTGGGAATTTCATTGTGTGTAGGGATTGTGATCACGTGCCGTAATAGATTTTGAAATGTATAGGTTTATAATGTTGTAATCACCCTTTCATTGCTGTATCTCGAGAGAAAAAAGTAACGAGGCTTTTATGACCTTATTCTTTATCGTTAAACACACACACACAAACACACACACACACACACACACACCACACACACACCACACACACACACACACACACACACACACCCCACACACACCATACACTTAAGAAAATTCCACATGCGGGAGCGTGTACACACACACACACACACACACCACACACACACACACACACACACACACACCCACACACAACACACACACACACACACACACCACACACACACACAAGTGAGAGCTTCCTTCAATCTCTTGCCACTTGGAGTAACAAATATCCACAGCCGAAGTGGTTTTATTGAAAAGGTTCCGCAACAGAGAAAAAGATTGAAATAACGTTCCACAAATGAGCCATGCTTCCTCCCATGGTTTTGGTAGTGATTAAAATTGAGAACATGTCTAAAATATTTCTGTTTTTAATCTGCAACGTCTTCCTGTCTCTGGCTTCTTTCCTGGAATCAGGCCACATACAGGATCACTAACACTGCAAACGTTTTGCCATCTTCAGGGGAGGTAATGGCATACGTCAGTATTTGTGATATATCGAAGCAATGTCTTGTGGCAAACAAAAAAAGGAACAAAATCCAATGACAGAAAGAAACAAAGAAACAAAGAAAGCTCGGCGGAAATCGAGAGCCATTTAGGTGGCTGATGAATGCAGTTAACTATTAGAGTGACAAGTGATTCTGCGGAAATTGATTCGACAATTTTATATCCTTTCCCCATCTCTCACCCACTTCACCACACCCACACACCCCCTCCGCCCCACACACATATAACACACTTAAGAAACTTCACGATGTGCAGCGTGCACGCACACACACGGCATACACGCACGTAACACTCACCCAACACAACACACACACACACCCACACACACAACACACCACACACACACAACACACACACACACACACACACACATAACACACAACCCACACAAACACACACATAGACACCGCGCGCGCGGACACACACACGACACACACACATCACAATCACACACAGCACACAAAACACACACAAACGCACGCACGCACGCCCACCCACACACACACACACAACACACACCCACACACAACACACACACAAACACACACACACAACACACACACACCTATACACACTTAATAACTTCACGATGCCGCGCATCCGCACACACACACACACACACACACCACCACACACACACACACACACAACACACACACACAGACACACACACACACACGCCCCGCCGCGCGCGTGCACCTCAAGCACTCATAGAGAAGAGAGAGAGAGAGAGAGAGAGAGAGAGAGAGAGAGAGAGAGAGACAGACCGACAACAGACAGACAGACAGACAGAGAGACCGAGACAGAGAGAAGAGAGAGGGCTACTTTATTTCTTGCATTGGGGGGGTCAAAGGCTGAAACGGTTTTTGTCCAATTGCTTAAAAGATATACAAAAGATTGTAGAAATTGCACAAAACAACACACACCATACTTCCTCCCATAATTTCCCGTGGAGATTACCATGAGAGCAAGCTTTTTTGTTTCGGTTTTTGTTTTTACTCTCCACGCCTGCAAGTTCTTCCTTATTCAGGGACATTGAAGAACACTACCACGGCAATCGTTTTGCCGTCTTGAGGGCTGGTATTAAGCTCCATCAGGTTTTGGCCTTCATTTGTAACAACTCTCAGCGTGTTTAGCTGGAAACCAAAAAAAAACAATGAATGAACGAAAGAAAGAAAAAAGAAGTTCGGAACAGAAGAAGAAAAAAAAAGAGGCGGAAATCGAGAGCCATTTTGGGAGCAGATGAATGGAATTAACTAGTACAATGAACAATGATTTTGTGTAATTATCGAAATGTTCTCACCTTCCCTCCTCCCCCCCCCCCCCCCCCCCCCCCCCCCACCGTTCCGATGTCTCAATCCTCCCACTTTTTCCCTCCCTTCTTTTCTTCTCCAGTTGCCCTTGTACCGCAGCACACTCTCCTATACATAGGCACATGACTGTCATTTTTAGCTGGAGGGTGATCATTTCACGGACGAAAAACATAAACAAAGTAGTTATAAATAAAGCATATAATTATATAAAAACACGAGAAAGGATGAA
>CM031611.1:84234145-84241645 GCA_018398815.1 Conus ventricosus | reverse complement strand
CCCTTAGTCATCTGAACAACAACTCCCTGAGACATCTGAACAACCACTCCTTGAGACATCTGAACAACCACTCCTGAGACATCTGAACAACCACTCCCTGAGACATCTGAACAACCACTCTCTTAGGCATCTCAACTAAGACATCTGAACAACCACTCCTGAGACATCTGAACAACCACTCTCTGAGGCATCTGAACAACCACTCTCTGAGTCATCTGAACAACCACTCTCTGAGACATCTGAACTAAGACATCTGAACAACCACTCCCTTAGTCATCTGAACAACAACTCCCTGAGACATCTGAACAACCACTCCTTGAGACATCTGAACAACCACTCGCTGAGACATCTGAACAACCACTCTCTGAGACATCTGAACTAAGACATCTGACAACCACTCCCTGAGACATCTGAACAACCACTCCCTGAGACATCTGAACAACCACTCTCTGAGACATCTAAACACCCACTCTCTGAGACATCTGAACAACCTCTCCCTGAGACATCTGAACAACCACTCTCTGAGACATCTGACAACCACTCCTGCGACATCTGAACAACCACTCTCTGAGACATCTGAACAACCACTCCCTGAGACATCTGAACAACCACTCTCTGAGACATCTGAACAACCACTCAATGAGACATCTGAACAACCACTCTCTGAGACATCTGAACTAAGACATCTGAACAACCACTCCTGAGACATCTGAACAACCACTCCCTGAGATATCTGAACAACCACTCTCTGAGACATCTGAACAACCACTCTCTGAGGCATCTGAACAACCACTCCCTGAGACATCTGAACAACCACTCCCTGAGACATCTGAACAACCACTCTCTCAGACATCTGAACACCCACTCTCTGAGACATCTGAACAACCTCTCCTGAGACATCTGAACAACCACTCTCTGAGACATCTGAACAACCACTCCCTGAGACATCTGAACAACCACTCTGTGAGACATCTGAACAACCACTCCCTGAGACATCTGAACAACCACTCTCTGAGACATCTGAACAACCACTCCCTGAGACATCTGAACAACCACTCTCTGAGGCATCTGAACTAAGACATCTGAACAACCACTCCCTGAGACATCTGAACAACCACTCTCTGAGTCATCTGAACAACCACTCCCTGAGACATCTGAACAACAACTCTCTGAGACATCTGAACAACCACACTCTGAGGCATCTGAACAACCACTCCCTGAGACATCTGAACAACCACTCTATGAGACATCTGAACAACCACTCCCTGAGACATCTGAACAACACTCTCTGAGGCATCTGAACTAAGACATCTGAACAACCACTCCCTGAGACATCTGAGCAACACTCTCTGAGGCATCTGAACAACCACTCCCTGAGACATCTGAACAACCACTCTCTGAGGCATCTGAACTAAGGCATCTGAACAACCACTCCCTGAGACATCTGAACAACCACTCTCTGAGGCATCTGAACTAAGACATCTGAACAACCACTCTCTGAGACATCTGAACAACCACTCCCTGAGACATCTGAACAACCACTCTCTGAGACATCTGAACAACCACTCTCTGAGACATCTGAACAACCACTCTCTGAGACATCTGAACAACCACTCTCTGAGACATCTGAACAACCACTCCTGAGACATCTGAACAACCACTCTCTGAGGCATCTGAACTAAGACATCTGAACAACCACTCTCTGAGACATCCGAACAACCACTCTCTGAGACATCTGAACAACCACTCTCTGAGACATCTGAACAACCTCTCTCTGAGGCATCTGAACAACCACTCCTGAGACATCTGAACAACCACTCCCTGAGACATCTGAACAACCACTCTCTGAGCCATCTGAGAAAACCACTCTCTGAGGCATCTGAACAACCACTCCCTGAGACATCTGAACAACCCACTCCTGAGACATCTGAACAACCACTCTCTGAGGCATCTGAACTAAGACATCTGAACAACCACTCTCTGAGACATCTGAACAACCATTCCCTGAGACATCTGAACAACCACTCCCTGAGACATCTGAACAACCACTCTCTGAGACATCTGAACAACCACTCTCTGAGACATCTGAACAACCACTCCCAGAGACATCTGAACAACCAGTCTCTGAGACATCTGAACAACCACTCTCTGAGACATCTGAACAACCACTCCCTGAGACATCTGAACAACCACTCTCTGAGACATCTGAACAACCACTCTCTGAGACATCTGAACAACCACTCTCTGAGACATCTGAACAACCACTCCCTGAGACATCTGAACAACCACTCCCTGAGACATCTGAACAACCACTCTCTGAGACATCTGAACAACCAGTCTCTGAGACATCTGAACAACCACTCTCTGAGACATCTGAACAACCACTCCCTGAGACATCTGAACAACCACTCACTGAGACATCTGAACAACCAGTCTCTGAGACATCTGAACAACCACTCTCTGATACATCTGAACAACCACTCCCTGAGACATCTGAACAACCACTCTCTGCGACATCTGAACAACCACTCTCTGAGACATCTGAACTAAGACATCTAAACAAACCACTCTCTGAGACATCTAACAACCACTCTCTGAGACATCTGAACTAAGACATCTGTACAACCACTCTCTGAGACATCTGAACAACCACTCTCTGAGACATCTGAACAACCACTCCCTGAGACATCTGAACAACCACTCCCTGAGACATCTGAACAACCACTCTCTGAGACATCTGAACAACCACTCCTGAGACATCTGAACCACCACTCCCTGAGACATCTGAACAACCACTCTTTGAGACATCTGAACAACCACTCTCTGCGACATCTGAACTAAGACATCTGAACAACCACTCCCTGAGACATCTGAACAACCGCTCTCTGAGACATCTGACCAACCACTGTCTGAGACATCTGAACAACCACTCTTGAGACACGTTTGTTAAGCGGATACAGCTCGATTCTACTGTTTCAGTCTTCTCAGCAGGGACCTGTAATCCACCTGACTCCTGAGTGGAGCCGCCCAGAGCCCAGCCATCCACAAATAATGCCTCTGGTGGGAATAGAACCCGCGACCTCCAAGGTTGCAACCATGCGACGTTGACGACTGCACCAGGCCGTTTGCTGGCAATTACAATTAAAGTGACAGCCAGCCAGAAGTAACAACCTTCTGGAAAAGCTGAAGTAGCACATCATTTCTACTCTTTGTCCTCTCGTTTCTCTCATCTCTTCTGTTTTGAATCATGTAGCGTGAAAAGAAAGAAGGAACAGAAGCATAGCGCTTTGAAAGAACCGTTTTCAGACACTATGCTTTTATCATCAGACCTGATTGAAATCTTTAATCGAAAGCATTTCTTTTCAAACTCATCGGAGGGATTCTTCAGAATATATTGAGGACAACACGAATGCTGAGTGGGAAGGTGGGGGAAGGTGGGGGAAGGTGGGGGAAGGGGGGGGAAGGGGGGGGAAGGTGGGGGAAGGGGGGGGGAAGGGGGGGAAGGTGGGGGAAGGTGGGGGAAGGTGGGGGAAGGTGGGGGAAGGTGGGGGGAAGGGAGGGGGGTGGATGGGGGGGGGAAAATCATCGTGGAAAATCGCTGACAGCAAGCTTCGTTTTGGGCAATGAGAAAACAATTCACAACATTCCCATGGGTGGTGAGGGCTCTCCAAGTGACTGGATGTAGAAGAATACAACAAAGAAATATAAACATCGAGCTTCACCATCAATACTCTAAAGAAAAGAAAATGTTTTGAATGAATCATTTTATGCAGGCAAATTGAAAACATGCTGAAAATGGATTGGTCTGAGCACGAATTGCCTGAAATGGCATCACGCCAAATTGGTAACTCAGACGACGCCATCAAAGCAACCTGAACAATACCAAATTCCAGGAACCGTAGAACGACAGAAGTTTTTGTTTCTTATATTTTAAAAGTCTCCTGGACTCTGGCAGTGATGATGGAACAAAGTCAGATGGAATGACTCTGTTAAGGAAGATGTCATCCCAAACTGTAGACTGTGTGAAGTGTGGATGATCCAGTGCTGAACTGTCAGAATCACTTGATTGCAATCCACTTCACATATATCATCGCGTCAATCCATGATTGTTGGTGTTGTATGTTCGCACACACGAAGATACAAACGCGCTCGCTTGCATGCGCACACACACACACGCACACACACTCACGCGAGCGTGCTCGCACGCGCACCCGTTCGCACGCACGCACGCACGCACGCACGCACGCATGCACGCACGCACACACACACACACACACGCACCACGCACGCACGCACGCACGCACGCACGCACGCACGCACACCACACACACACACACACACACACACACACACACGTAGAGGAGAGAGAGGGAGAGAGAGAGAGAGAGAGAGAAGAGAGAGAGAGAGAGAGAGAGGGGAGTATTCAGATTCAGATTCAGATTCAGATGTTTTATTCTTACAGGCCTTGGCCCAGAGAGAGAGGAGAGAGAGAGAGAGAGAGAGAGAGAGAGAGAGAGAGAGAGAGAGAGAGAGAGAGAGAGAGAGAGAGAGAGAGAGTTAAATTCATTTCTGGCTATTGGGGGAAATCATCGACTAAAGTGGTTTTAGTGTAAAATTGCTAATAGAGATTTTAAAAAAATAACGGAATAATGGTCCACAAATGACACACTCCTCCTTCCATAAATTCCGTTGTGATTAAAATTGAGTGCACGTGCTATTTAGTTTTGTTTTGTTTCGTTTTCCATCTCACTCCTGCAAGGTCTTCCTGAATCAGAGCCATTGAAGATCACTAACACGGCAATCGTTTTGCCATCTTGAGAAAATGAAAAGCCCTCTGGCAGAATTTGACCTTTTTGTAACATCTCAAAGCATGTCTTGTTGCAAACAAAAAAAAAGAATATTTAAGAAAAAGAAAACGAAAGGAAGGTGGAAATCGGCCGCCATTTTGGGGACAGAAGAATGGAATTCATTCCAGAGTGAATAATGATTCTGTGAAATCTGTTGACATTTTATCTACTTCCCTAAATCGGCCGCCGTTTTGGGGACAGAAGAATGGAATTCATTCCAGAGTGAATAATGGTTCTGTGAAATCTGTTGACATTTACATTCCAATCGGCGCCATTTGGGACAGAAGAATGGAATTCATTCCAGAGTGAATAATGATTCTGTGAAATCTGTTGACATTTTATCTACTTCCCTAAATCGGCCGCCATTTTGGGGACAGAAGAATGGAATTCATTCCAGAGTGAATAATGATTCTGTGAAATCTGTTGACATTTTATCTACTTCCCTAATCGCCGCCATTTTGGACAGAAGAATGGAATTCATTCCAGAGTGAATGATGATTCTGTGAAATCTGTTGACATTTTATCTACTTTCCCTCCCACCACCCACCTACCGAGTTTCCCTTCATTCTCCTGTCCCCTTACCAACATCGTCACACGACGGTCAGCTTCCCCTATCATTCTCCTGTTCCTCCTCATACCCAACACACATCGTCACACACAGACGGGTCAGCTTCCCCTATCATTCTCCTGTTCCTCCTCATACCCAACACACATCGTCACACACAGACGGGTCAGCTTCCCCTATCATTCTCCTGTTCCTCCTCATACCCAACACACATCGTCACACACAGACGGGTCAGCTTCCCCTATCATTCTCCTGTTCCTCCTCATACCCAACACACATCGTCACACACAGACGGGTCAGCTTCCATCATCATCCTTTTGTTCCTCCTCATACCCAACACACATAGCCACACACAGACGCATGAATGAAATGATTCTTCGTGGAGTTCGGTTTACAAGACTTGCACAAAAGAAAAACATACACATAAAAGAGCTCGTAAATTGGAAATAAAACAACAACAACAGACGAACGAGAAGAGAGAATGGAAAAGGGGTCTTCTTTTGATTCAATATCTCTGCAATGTTTTTCCGTGATGTTCACTTAATATTCCAACAGTCTACCACCGCAATTATTCAGTTGTATCAATATGATCGTATGATTTGAAGTGACATGACTTTCAACTGTCTATTCAAATGATTACGGCCTCTCTCTCTCTCTCTCTCTCTCTCTCTCTCTCTCTCTCTCTCTCTCTCTCTCTCTTCTCTCTCTCTCTCTCTCTTCTACTCTCTCTCTCTCTCTCTCTCTCTCCTCTCTCTCTATCTCTCTCTCTCTCTCCTCTTCTTCTTGTATAAAGCGTTTCAGCTCCGTCAGGTTGCTATCTCGTAAAACGTTCTCTTTAACCTTATTATTTGTATGTAAAAAAAAAAACATTGCGTGAAATGATTGTTCAATTACTCCCCATCATAGGGGCAATGGCCTATATATGATTAAAACATCTGAATCTGAATCTCTCTCTCTCTCTCTCTCTCTCTCTCTCTCTCTCTCTCTCTCTCTCTCTCTCTCTCTCCTGTTCACTTGAGTCCCCTTTTGCTGAGTCAATCTGTTTTTCTAGTTCACTGAATCCTTCACAAGTAGCTTGAAGCTTATGATACATAAACCATTTTCACAATCATTATTTCTCCTGTTCAGCGGTTTGTTTGTTGTTGTGTATGTTTGTTGTTGTTGTTGTTTAATTGTAACCCCTATTTCGCAACGCGTTTATTGCGTTCTAATATACAGAAATTCATAAAATGCTTCTGAATGGAATTGAACCCATGACCTCCAAGATCGGAAGTCCGTGACGTGAAACAGTACACCGCGGTGGCCAGTGAAATTAAAACATTACCAGTAAGATTGTTAAAAAAAAAGATCATTGCTGACGATTGTTTGCAAATCATCGACAAAACGAAGAAAACAATGTTCATTTACCACGCCCTCTACAGTCATGAAGTGTGGGAACAACTCGTGAAAAGCCGAAGCCTCAGAGCTTCGAGCTGATAGGGCAGTCTCCATTCTTCTTGTCGCTTTCCCCACACAATGGAGACCAAAGAAAGACAACTGCAACGACTGTTTTCTTCTTACTGTCACGTGGTCTGCGTTCAACAAGTGCCATTACTTTCATGTGACTCATTCTGACTCTCCGTTTACAGGTGTCGCAAGTTTGTCTAGACAAAGCCCCTACACCGTCAGTGTCCAGGAAGCAATGTATATCACATAAGCATTAGGCAACCTTTCAGAGGAGATGCTACTGTGTCACTTCCATAGTTCGCATTGGTGTCTGCGTCATAGGCACAGCTGTTCAGTGGATTACAATTTTTAAAATCTCGAATATGTTGTTCCAGTCTTGAGACTGGATACCGTAACGCACTTCACTCTAGTGAGAGTGGAATAGTCCACAGATAATTCTAATTTCTCAGGTGGAGAACAAAACGTACGACTGAACGTGCCTGCAACTCGTTGATATTAACCACTGCTGACAAATAAACCTTTAAACAAGTCTGAAGTAACAACCGTCTGGAGAAGACAGAATTTGGCCGAAATTTTTATTCATTCTCTCTTGTTTCTCTCATCTTTGTTCTGTTTCAAATGAAGTTTTCTGAAGGGAAAAAA
>CM031611.1:84216645-84221645 GCA_018398815.1 Conus ventricosus | reverse complement strand
TTTGGTGGCCGATGTCAGCGAGTTCTTCACATATGCGCGTGTCATGTAGGAGGTTTTGCCGGGCATTGCACGGCGTACCCAGTGATGTGGCTCTGGCAGAAGAATGTGTCTTTCATTTTGAATGAGACCCTTGGGCCATGTAAGACAGCCCCGTTCCTCGATGCTCTGGAACCAGGAAAGGTACCAACGCCACCACCCCGCCGTACCTGTTCTTGCTTCACAGCTTTGTAGATTGTTGGCAGCCATTGTGGGCTGTTCTTTAAGTATTGTGGAAGGTTTTCTGTCCAACGTGGTGGTGTCTTTTTAACTATTCAGGTTGTTTGAAACCGCGGCCGATTGTTTGGAACTGACATGGATTCTTGTCGACCATTGTGAAGTGTTTGCAACATTGTGGATGCTTTTCAAGCATGATCGGGTTTTCATCCATCTCGGTTGCTTGTTTCCATTGTTAGTTGGTTTTTTTCAAACGCTGTGAACTATCTTAACCATTCTGAGTTGTTTTGTAACCACTGAGGATTGTTTTTCAATTATTGCTTTTTATCATTGTGTAAACTCGTTTCCACTGTATGGAGCGTGTTCAACGATTGTTGAGTTGTTTCTAACCATCACAGATTGTTGTTCAACCATCCTAAATTGTAATTCATCACAGCAGAATGTTTTCTATAAAAGAAGTTTTCGGTTTTCTTTTAACCACAGTAGAAAATCTTCAACATCTGTGTAGTATTTTGGCCATTGTAAAAAAACAAAACAAAAAAACCCCCACTTTATGAGCACTTTTGTCGAATCATGATCAATGGTGAATGCTACTATACAATACAATACACGCTACGATGATGCGCTTATGTTGATGAGTGCAGCTAGGACTCTTTACAATGAAGTCTTTTAAGAAAATAATGCCATGCCATGTTATACAACGCACTACAATACAAGACAATACATTGCAATGCCTTACAAATGACTTTTTCCTGGGAGTCGTCTACAATTTACACGGAAAAATATCTAAAGACATAAACTCAACAAGTAAAAAATCAAACAATACAATGCAATGCAAAAATACAAAAAAATACAATCAATAAAATAAAATAAAAAAATGACGACGCATTTCACCCGGGAAGTGCATTTTGGGATATAACGGTCAAATCTCCCCTCCCTTCCCCCCCTCTCCTTTTCCTCCTCTCCCTCTTCTCCCCCTCTCTCTCTCTCTCTCTCTCTCACCAACACACACACACCACACACACCACCACAAAACCCCACACACACCCACACCACACACCACACACACGTGTGGTTAAAACTCTCTCCCTTCCCCTCCTTCTTCTTCCCCTTTCCTCTCTCTCTCTATCCCCTCTCTCCCCTCTCCCCCCCTCTCTCTCCTCTCTCTCCTCTCTCTCTCCTCTCTTCTCCCCCTTCCTCTCTCTCTCTCTCCCCCCCCTATTCCCCCCACTCGTTGCACTGCTGTTCTCCTCATCACCTGTTCCCCCCTTTCCACCCTTCAGGGCCAGTTAAGCTGTCGCTCCCCATCCCCTGTTCCTCCCTTTTCCACCCTTTACTGGCCAGTTGAACTGTTGTCTCTCTCATCACCTGTTCCTCCCCCCTGTCTCATCCTTCAGTGGCCATTGAAGCGTTGTCTCCCCCTCATCACCCTTTTTCTTCCCTGCCCCCTTCAGCGGGGCCAGTTAAAGCTTTGTCTCCCCTATCCCTGTTCTTCCCTGCCCACCCTTCAGCGGGCCCCATTAAAGCGTCTTCTCCCTTCCCCTTTTTCCCCTCCCTGTCTCACCTTAGCTGCCAGTTGAAGCTGTCTTTTCCCTCCCGTCACCTTTTCTCCCCCTTCTCACCCTTCAGCGGGCCCATTGAAGCTGTCTGTCTCCCTCATCCCCTGTTCCCCTCCCCTGTCCACCTTCAGCGGGCCCGTTGAAGCGTCTGTCTCCCCCTCCCCTGTTTCTCCCTTTTCCACCCTTTCAGCTGGCCAGTTGAAGCTGTCTTCTCTCCTCACCCCTTTCTCTCCCTGTTCATCCTTCCGGCCCCATTGAAGGTCTGTCTCCCTATCCCCCTTTTCTCTCCCTGTCTATCCTTCAGCGGGCCATTGAAGCTGTCGTCTCCCCACCCCTTTTCTCCCCCTGTCTATCCTTCAGCGGGCCTTAAAGCGTCGCTCCCCTCATCCCCTTTCTTCCCTGTTCTCCTTCATGGCCAGTTGAAGCTGTTGTCTCCCCTCACACCTGTTCTCTCCCTTCTCACCCTTCAGCGGGCCAGTTAAAGGTCGTCTCCCCTCATCACCTGTTCTCCCCCTGTTCATCCTTCAGCTGCCAGTTGAAGCTGCTGTCTCCCCTCATACCTTTCTCCCCTGTCCACCTTCATGGCCAGGGAAGCGTCGCTCTCCTCATCCCTGTTTTTCCCCCCTGTCTCACCTTCACTGGCCAGTTGAAGTGTCGTTCTCCTCATCACCTGTTCTCCCCCTGTCTCACCCTTCCTGCCGTTGAAGCTGTCGTCTCCCCCCTTTCACCTGTTCTCCCCCTGTTCATCTTCAGTCCCAGTTGAGCTGTCTGTCTCTCCTCATACCTTTCCTCCCTGTCTCACCCTTCGGGGCCATGAACGGGTCTGTCCCCCTCATCACCGTTCTCCTCCCGTCTCCCTTCACGGGCCCATTGAAGCTGTCTGTCCTCCTCTCACCTGTTCTCTCCCTGTTCACCTTTCAGCTGGCCTTGAAGCTGCCCCGTCTCTCCTCACACCTTTTCTCTCCCGCTCATCCTTCAGCGGGCCGTTGAAGCTGTCTGTCCTCCCACCCCTTTTCTCCCCGTTCCCCTTCAGTGGCCAGTTGAAGCTGTTGTCTCTCCTCATCCCCTTTTCCCTGTCTCATCCCACTGGCCAGTTGAAGCTTTTGTCTCTCCTAAACCCCTGTTCTCTCCCCCTTTCACCCTTCACTGGCCATTAAGCTGTCTTTCCCCTCATCACCTGTTCTCTCCTGTTCACCCTTCAGGGGCCAGTTGAAGCTGTCTTCTCTCCTCATCACCTTTTTCCCCCCCCTTCCATCCTTCAGCTGGCCAGTTAACTGTCTGTCTCCCCATCCCCTGTTCTCTCCCGTCTCACCCTTCAGCGGCCAGTTGAACTGTCTGTCCCCCTCATACTGTTCCTCCCTTCTCATCCTTCAGCTGGCCGTTAAACTGTCTGTCTCTCCTCATCCCCTTTTTCTCCCCTTTTCTCACCTTCAGGGCCTTTAAAGCTGCTGTCCCCTCATCACCCCGTTCTCTCCCTGTCCACCCCTTCAGCGGCCATTTGAAGCTGCTGTCCCCCATCACCTGTTTTCTCCCTTTTATCCTTCAGCTGGCCATTGAAGCTGCTGTTTTCCCCTCATCCCCTGTTCTCTCCCTGTTCACCTTCAGCGGGCCCAGTTGAAGCGTCTGTTTCCTCATCACCTTTTCTCCCGTTCACCCTTTCAGTGGCCATTGAAGCTGTCTGTCCCCTCATCCCCTGTTCCTCCCGTCCATCCTTCAGCGGGGCCATTTAACTGTCTTGCCCCCCAAAACGTGTTTGATGGGGATCTGAAACGTACTTTCTTTTCCTCTCTTGCAAAACGAAGGCTTCATTTTGACGGCACCACTCTCAAAACCCGTTACATTGTTCCCCTTCCTCTTCACTCCCCCCCGCCTCTCTTCATGTGCCTCCCCCTTCTGCTTACTCCAATTTCCTCCCCCCCCCCCCCCCCCCCCCCCCCCCCCCCCCCCCCCCCCTCTCCCTTTAAATAGCCGCAAACTATTGGAACCGTGAGAAAAATGGACATCATCGAAAACCCAACGGGTTTGTCTCTCCATCTCTCAGCTTTTTGATTTGGGTTCTTTGTTATTGTCTCCTTTTTCTGTTACAGTTCTGTCTCTGTGTTGTCTTCTCTCTCTCTCTCTCTCTCTTGTCTCTCTCTCTCTCTTCTCTCTCTCTCCTCTCACACACACACACAAAACACCCAAAACACACACACACACACCCACAACCACACCTCTCTCTCCTCCTCCTCTCATTTTCTCCTGCGTCTCTCTCTCTCACTCTCTTCATTCTCTCTCTGTCTCTGTCTCGCTCTGTTTCTCTGTCCTCCTCTCTCCCTTCTTCTCTCTCTCTCTCTCAAAACCTGCTTGCTGGTCAAGCAATCATGTGGACAATTGTGGGTTTTTTCCCCCCCTTTCCCTACTTCTCCCTACTTCCCTTGCCCGTCCCTCCCTCATCACTTTTAACGAGTGTTCCTCCCCCCACTTCACTTGCCCGTCCCCTCCCCATCAGTTTAAAGACTGTTTTCCCCCCTCCCCACTCACTTGCCCCGTCCTCTCCCTCAACACGTTAAAAGCGTTTCCCCCCCCCCCCCCTACTTCACTTGCCCTGCCTCTCCCCCATCACTTCAACGACTGTTTTCCCCCCCTCCCCACTTCCCTTTTCCCCTGTCCCCTTCCCCCAACAGTTCAAAGAGCTGTTCCTCCCCCCCCACCCGCCCCCGTCCTCTCCCTCTCACTTTTTAACGAGCTTTCCTCCCCCCCTTTCACTTGCCCTTCCTCTCCCATACTTAAAGAGCTGTTTCCCCCCCCCCTACTTTTCCCTTTCCCGTCCCCTTACCTCTTTACGTTCAACGGCTGTTCCTCCCCCACTTCACTTGCCCCGTCCCTACCTCATCACGTTCAACGAGCTGTTTTCCCCCCCATGCGGTCCTCTTTCTCTATCCCATCCTTTCCCGCTCCTTGCAATGGGGCCCCGGGGTGTTTTGCACCCTGAAACAAAAAACGTAATCGAACTGAACAGTGGATTGTTTTATCCTTTTCCCCAGATACCCCCCCCCCGTTTGTGTAAGGTCCCATTTTTTTTTCAGTACTTTCTCTCTTCCCTCTCTTCTCTCTCTTTTCTCTTTTAAGGGATGTGCTCCATACAGATCGAACCTTTCCCTAAACCCATACTTTACCCGGGTATTTTAAAACGGTGTGTGTGGTGGTGTGTTGTGGAGGAAGGGAGGGGAATGGCGGGGGAAGGAG
>CM031611.1:84195813-84215645 GCA_018398815.1 Conus ventricosus | reverse complement strand
GGAAACCCCCCCATAATTTTTCTCCTTTCGGGCAGAACAGCATTGGGTGCTGGACTTAGCAGAATTACAGTCGAAGTCTTCGTTTTATGCTGTTTTTGAGGAGACTGATCATTTTGCCTGCTACGCAGAAACTGTGTAATAGCGTTTTATTGGTGTATTCACGCCGACATTTAGGCATGAACAAAACTGCAGTTGAAGCAACAATATCATCACCTCGCTGAGCGCTTGCCTTGTTGATCCCAGCACACCTTTGTGTGTTAGAATTACTTTTCCTGTCCTGGCTGCAAATCCCAGCTTGCAAATGATGCAGCAATCCTTTTCTGGACTCTGAAATTCAGAATTAAAATGGCTTTGAGAAAGCTTTCATTATTGTTAGCATATTGTTACTGTCATTATCACGTTCTTGTTGTTGTTGTTGTTATTACTATTACGTAATCATTATACAAATATTATTTGGGCGATATTATTATTATGTATTATCATTATTATTTTTTTTAATGTTATTATTCTTATTATTTTTTTATTATTGTTATCAATCAGGTTTTGTTTCAATTTTCCGTTTGACTTTTGCCCAATTCACACATTCCATGAAAATTGGAGTTCATAAAAACGTTCAAATAAGCCACAACAATTACCACGCAACCACAGTACAAGGCATGTGTGTGCAATAGAGTGTAGTTCGCAGATACAGTCATTATTCCTTTATTCCACGACTTCTTGTTGTACCGAATCTACTGCTGCGTGCTATCAGTTAAGCCACTTCACTTACTCGGGCAGGCGAACACGTGTTTACGTGTCAGCTTCGGCGGAATGCAGTCTAGTTTGGCCTGTAGTGTCAAAAGTTATTGAGTAGTATCTAGTGGTATCTTAAAATCATATACAGACATACAAAACAAAGTTAACTTATCAATAAGAAATTGGTACATTACCCGTGAATATGAACATGAGGGGCTCTGGTAATTGTTTGAAATCAGCGCAGTCAGTGTCCGCCATCATCGCGCGCCTGCGGGCAGCGTTGGAATTCCTGCCGTTTTCTGCTCAGCGCGTTCATTCAGCTTTCCGTCCACGGACATTAAAAAAATTCTCATTCTCACGGTTCGTCTTACACTTTCGGATTAATTACGTTAAAACGGAACCATCTTTTACTTTAGATTTTTCTGTGCACGAATAACATGATCGTTTCAGTTGATTAACGCTCTTGAATGATTTGTTGCAATTTGTTTGACGTCATGTATTCATTTGACTGGACTAAAAGTGGGAGGATTGAGACATCGGAACGGGTAGTGGGGGGGGGGGGGGGGGGGGGGGGGGGGGGGGGAGGGGGGGAGGGAAGGTGAGAACATTTCGATAAATTACACAAAATCATTATTCATTGTAATAGTTATTTCCATTCATCTGCCCCAAAATGGCTCTCGATTTCCGTCTTTTTTTTTCCTTCTTCTGTTCCGAACTTCTTTCTTTCTTTCTTTCGTTCATTCATTGTTTTTTTTTTGGTTTCCAGCTAAACACGCTGAGAGTTGTTACAAATGAAGGCCAAAACCTGATGGAGCTTAATGCCAGCCCTCAAGACGGCAAAACGATTGCCGTGGTAGTGATCTTCAATGTCCCTGAATCAGGAAGAACTTGCAGGCGTGAGATTAAAAAACAAACCGAAACAAAACAAAGCTTGCTCTCAATGGTAATCTCCACGGGAAATTATGGGAGGAAGTATGGTGTGGTTTGTGCAATTTTCTACAATCTTTTTGTATATCTTTTAGCAATTTGACATAAAACCGTTTCAGCCTATGACCCATCCCCAATGCCAAGAAATAAAGTTAGTTCTCTCTGTCTCTCTGTCTGTCTGTCTGTCTGTCTGTCTGTCTGTCTGTCTGTCTGTCTGTCTGTCTGTCTGTCTGTCTCTCTCTCTCTCTCTCTCTCTCTCTCTCTCTCTCTCTCTCTCTTCCTGTCTATGCGTGCATGAGTGCACGCGCGCGCGCGGGCGCGCGCGCGCGCGCGCGCGCGCGCGCGTGTGTGTGTGTGTGTGTGTGGTGTGTGTGTGTGTGTGTGTGTGTGTGTGCGTGCGCGCGCATCGTGAAGTTACTTAAGTGTGTATAGGTGTGTGTGTGTGTGTGTGTGTGTGTGTGTGTGTGTGTGTGTGTGTGTGTGTGTGTGTGTGTGTGTGTGTGTGTGTGTGTGTGTGTGTGTGTGCGTGCGTGCGTGGTGTGTGTGTGTGTGTGTGTGTGTGTGTGTGTGTGTGTGTGTGTGTGTGTGTGTGTGTGTGTGTGTCCGCGCGCGCGCGCGTGTCTATGTGTGTGTGTGTGTGTGTGTGTATGTGTGTGTGTGTGTGTGTGTGTGTGTGTGTGTGTGTGTGTGTGTGTGTGTTGTGTGTGTGTGTGTGTGTGTGTGTGTGTGTGTGTGTGTGTGTGTGTGTGTGTGTGCGTGCGTGTATGCGTGTGTGTGCGTGCACGCTCGCACATCGTGAAGTTTCTTAAGTGTGTATATGTGTGTGGGGGGAGGGGTGTGTGGGTGTGGGTGAGTGGGTGAGAGATGAGGGAAGGACATAAAATGTCGATCAATTCCGCAGAATCACTTTTCACTCTAATAGTTAACTGCATTCATCAGCCACGAAAATGGCTCTCGATTTCCGCCGAGCTTTCTTTGTTTCTTTGTTTCTTTCTGTCATTGATTTTGTTCCTTTTTTGTTTGCCACAAGACATGCTTCGATATATCACAAATACTGACGTATGCCATTACCTCCCCTGAAGATGGCAAAACGATTGCAGTGTTAGTGATCCTGAATGTGCCTGAATCAGGAAGAAGCCAGAGACAGGAAGAACGTGCAGATTAAAAACAGAATAATATTAGACATGTTCTCAATTTTAATCACTACCAAAACCATGGGAGGAAGCATGTATCATTTGTGGAACGTTATTTCAATCTTTTTCTCTGTTGCTTAACCATTTTACATAAAACCACTTCGGCCTGTGGTTCACTCCCAAGATGGCCAGATATGAAGGAAGCTCTCACTAGTGTGTGTGTGTGTGTGTGTGTGTGTGTGTGTGTGTGTGTGTGTGTGTGTGTGTGTGTGTGTGTGTGTGTGTGTGTGTGTGTGTGTGTGTACACGCTCCCGCATTGAGAATTTTCTTAAGTGTGTGTGTGTGGTGTGTGTGTGTGTGTGTGTGTGTGTGTGTGTGTGTGTGTGTGTGTGTGTGTGTGTGTGTGTGTGTGTGTGTTTAACGATAAAGAATAAGGTCATAAAAGCCTCTTTACATTTTTCTCTCGAGAAACAGCAATGAAAGAGGTGATTACAACATATAAACCTATACATTCAAAATCTATACGGCACGTGATCACCAATCCCTACACACAATGAAATTCCAAAATCACGTTCCATGCACCAGACAGACCTGGGAATGAATGTGTAGTGCAGTGGTGACAGAACAGGTGTGCCAAGAACTCGGAAAGCCGGGTGGAAAAGCGTTAGGGAATGAGAGTGAAGGTTTCGGGTAAGAAGAGGGTTGACGGGATTTTAAATGTGGGGGTGGGAATGAGGTATGAAGGATTCAAGGAAAGAGAGAGAGAGGAGAGAGAGAGAGAGAGAGAGAGAGAGAGAGAGAGAGAGAGAGAGAGAGAGATACGGATACGGATACGGATACGGATGTTTTTATTCATATAGGCCTAGCCATAATGAAGGGGGTAATGTGAACAAATCTTTTCGAAAAGAAACAGGAACAAATAAATCAAATATTCATCAAAGTGCAACAGGTAATCGACTAACTGAATATCAAACAGTACACAACAATTAATTCTTAACTGCATACTATACTTCTAATCCTAAACGCCTTGTACAAGAAAACAGCAAAACGTTTTATGGTGGCTTCGTTTGTGGATGCCATAAGTAATGAGAGTCGAAATAAAGAAGGATGCTTAGAATATTTTTGATCAATCAATTGATTCCTCAGATCATTCAAAATAGGACAGCAGAACACAAAGTGGACCTCATTTTCTTCGGCATTTTTACACAACGGACAGAGAAGATCACATTTGCTATGCTTCCTGTAACGATAATAATGAACAAAAATTTCAGAAATACCTAATCTGAACTTTGTCATAATATACCTTAAATGATTGTCCATTTTAATTGATAGATATGATGGAACACAATGCACACTTTTGAACTGTCTGTAAAAAGCAAAACGGTCGCTTTCTTGAATATGACATGACCATTCTTGCCATCTGCAATCGATTAGTCTATTCCGAAATATCCGAAGGAAATCATTCATATTTCCGACACCCTGTTGTAACCACACAAAACCAAAACCAAGTTCATATAATCTAACCCTCACATTTGAAACCCAATTTACTCTTCCTCTCGCATCCAAATCATATAACATATTATATGCTTTCCTTGGCAACCTTGAGATTTCCATTTGTGTTATTTTTAGCCATAAACGTATACACTTGATAGCAGAATTCAAATATATCGGATATCTGTTTACTTCGCCATAGATTAAATCGTTAGGTGTTCGCATGCTCACTCGTAAAAACTTCTTCAGCGCAAATAAATGAACATTTTCACAATAAGCAGCAGAATCATAAAGGCCCCAAAGTTCAGCTCCATACAGTGCGATGGGCTGTACTTGAGAGTCAAACAATTTCATAAATAATTTTAAAGATGTATTTTCTAATTTTGATAGCTGTTGCATAATGCAGAGTAATGCACGCTTGGCTCTACTTGCAAGATCTTTACATGCACAAGTGAAGCTTAATTTTGTTGAAAAATATATTCCCAAATATTTATATACGTTAACTACAGGCATCACCACTCCATTGTAAGTCCACTTTTCTCTAATTCCTAAATACCCACCCTTTCTAAACACGATAATGTTGCTTTTTGACATGTTGACTTTTAACTGGAGTGAAGTTGCAGATCGGAACAGACTATTTAGTTGAGTCTGCAAGCCTATAACAGTTTCAGACATCAAAACAACATCGTCAGCCAAAGAAGTATAAACAATTCTAGAATATCACAGGTAAATTGTGCACCATGTTTTCCAGTTTTAACAACTTCTAAAGTCAACTCGTTAATAAAAAGAGAAAATAAACAGGACTACACACATCCCCTTGTTTTACACCTGATGTACATTGAATATAATCAGTCATAACTGACGAGGAGAGAGAGAGAGAGAGAGAGAGAGAGAGAGAGAGAGAGAGAGAGAGAGAGAGAGAGAGAGAGAGAGAGAGAGAGAGAGAGAGAACGCATTTTTGCTGACTCTTGTATATTCCCATAGAGCAATTGATAAAACGCTTTGATTTGTTGATGATCAGGAGGTGGTTTACCACTCTCTCCCAGGGCCCAGACAAAAGTTACGAAACAATGCTACTTTTATAAGTATTCTTTCAACCATTGTACACACATTACGTCATATTTCTGCATCGCTGACACTGCGTGTGTGTTGCGTCACATACCAGTGCGTCTTGTCCTCTTCAGTTGTACGAGATAGATAATGAAACTGATCGATGAGAACTGAAAACCCAGTCTCTCAGAATGGGTAGTCTAGAGGCCTAATGCTCAATAGGATATTAATACCAAGATCAGTCTTTGAATGCCATGAATGTCTTTTGTGTGCAAACATGAAACACTACAAAGATATAGGTTAAAAACACACGTACGAACATCGCGAGTTTGTGCCCACATTGATACACAAACATATGCACGTTGACACATACACAAAAAAGACACAGACACACAAACACACAGGCACTCAGACACAGACAGATAGACAGACACACAAACACACACGCGCGCGCGCACTGACTCACGCACGAACGCACGCACGCACGCAAGCACGCACGCACGCACGCACGAACGCACGCACGCACGCACGCACGCACGCACGCACGCACACACACACACACACCACACACACCACACACACACACACACACACACACACACACACACACACACACACACGAATGCACGCACAGGCATTCACACACAAGTGTAAAAACACATACGAAACCCACATACACACACACACGCGCACACACACACACACACACACACACACACACACACACACACACACACACCACACACACACACACACACACACACACACCACTCACACACACACACACACACACACACACACACACACACACACACACACATACACAGAGAGAGAGAGAGAGAGAGAGAGAGAGAGAGAGAGAGGGAGAGAGAGAGAGAGAGAGAGAGAGAGAGAGAGAGAGAGAGAGAGAGAGAGAGAGATGTCTGCACCCACATAATCCTTTTGCGTTGGTCGCTTGGCGTATTCTTTCCACGCCCATTTTAACCCTTTAGAATTTGACATGGGAGGTCACAGTCTATTCAAAATGTTTATCTGATGGCTTGCGCCAGTGTTCCATGAAATCGTTTATCATTAAATCTCACATCGCTCTGCCGACACCTGTCTCTGTGTGTCTGTCTCTCTGTGTGTCTGTCTCTCTGTGTGTCTGTATATCTGTGTGTGTGTGTGTGTGTGTGTGTGTGTGTGTGTGTGTGTGTGTGTGTGTGTGTGTGTGTGTGTGTCTGTCTGTCTGTCTGTATGTCTGTATGTCTCTCTCTCTCTCTCTCTCTCTCTCTCTCTCTCTCTCTCTCTCTCTCTCTCTCTCTCTCTCTCTCTCTCTCTCTCAGTTGAAGCAAGCAGACGAGGTCTGTAAAACCATACACAGTTCTGGCGCTGTCACTAAACCTGTCAGGAATACATCCTCTGTGGTGAATATACAATGGTTTAGTTCAGACTGATTCTGTTCGATTGGCTGTCTGGGTTTTTACACATGAGAAGAGTTTCTGGTCTCCAGTTATGAAGACATTTTTCGGTGTTCTCAACGAACGATAGTCCCCTTTCAGTAACTGAAAGTTCTACCTTACGGGCCATTTCAGTAGTGTACCTCTGTTCTAACGTAGGGAACGTGTTGCCCATTTTCGGACCTCATGCTTTCATCAGTCATCCGTGGCTTGGCTTTCTTGGCATCTGTCAATGAATCTACAGCAATTGGGAGGAGCTGGCCACCACTTGACCATGAAGACAAAACCATCCGCCCTGTGGTCTTGAAGATCATCAACTGGGAGGAGCTAGCCACCCTTTGACCATGAAGACAAAACCATCCGCTCTGTGGTCTTGAAGATCATCAACTGGGAGGAGCTTGCCACCATTTGACCATGAAGACAAAACCATCCGCCTGTGGTCTTGAAGATCATCCGCAAAATGACAACGAGTTCCAATCATTAGGGACCCTCGTTTACGATATTGGACCCGTGAGCAGACAGCAATCATTGGATTAACTTGACGTGTGTGAAGATTGGTGTACAGCAATCACTGGATTAACGTGACGTGTGTGAAGTTTGGTGTACAGCAATCACTGGATTAACGTGACGTGTGTGAAGTTTGGTGTACAGCAATCATTGGATTAACGTGACGTGTGCGAAGTTTGGTGTACAGCAATCACTGGATTAACGTGACGTGTGTGAAGTTTGGTGTACAGCAGTCACTGGATTAACGTGACGTGTGTGAAGTTTGGTGTCCAATTGACGGATCCCGGCACTCGGGCACTGGATCAGGCAGACTTCATACAGGCTAAAGTTTGGGAAGAACTCTTCTTTAACAGAGTTTGTCCAACAGGACTTCAATTCCATCATCATCACTGTCTAAATCCACAAGACTTATGAAATGTGGCTGGGCTTTTTTTTCTTTTCTTTTTTGTCTGTGCCTGGTCATTTTCAGGTTGGTTTAATAGGTCCGTCTTAGTCATCATCTTCGCATTTGGCTTTTTCAGGCACATTTCGATATCGATCAATTTCACCATTTTAAAAAAAATTAAAAATGGGGGGGGCTTTTTTTCCCTTTTCGTGAATGGCGTTTGAAGAAGTTTGTTTTCGTTCTTTTGATTCGTCACAGAAAAAAAAATTATTTTTTAAAAATCTTTTACTTTTGAGAAAAAGGTTCGTCCGTTCTTCATGATTTCCCCCCCCCCCAAAACCCCTCCCCCCCCCTCCAAAAAAAAAACCCCACCCAAACCCCCCCCCAACACCCCCCAAACACACACAACCCCCCCCAAATTTTTCCAAATTTTCAAAACCCCACCAAAAAAACCCACAACCAAATCTCGTATTGGTGTTTTTAAAAAATTTTTTTAAAAAGGCCCCTTTCTTTTTTCCAAAAAACCATTGAAAAAAAAAGAAAAGCGCGAGGGGGAAAAACTTAACCCTTTTGTTTTCGGCTTGTTCCGGTTCTTAATTTTAGTTTTTCCCTTTTTCCCCTTTTACTTTTGGGGAGGAAAGGGTTGGACGCGGGGGGTTTGCCCATCACCCTTTTTGGAGTTTTTTCTCCCCGCAGGCCCTTAAAAAATTGGTTTGCGTGGTCTTCTTGCGGATTAACGGGTGGGGTTTTTCCCCCCAAAAAAGGGTTTTTGGGTTTGTTTGCCGAAGGGCCTTCAAAATTGGGGTTGCGGCTTCCTTGCAAGAGTTCCCGATAGTTTTTATACACTGTTTCTGGGATGGTTGGTTGCTGGGCCCTTGACAGGAAAAAGCGCTGGGGTTTTCTGGAAGAGAGGGTTGGGGGGCTAGCAGTTTGGTCGGAGATGGTGGTGGGGGAAGAGAAGAGGGGGGGGGAAGAGGAGGGGGGGGGAAGAGAGGGAGAGAGAGGAGAGAGAGAGAGGAGAGAGGGGAAAAAAAGAGAGAAGAAGAGAGGGGAGAGGGAAAGGAGGGGAAGAAGGAAAAGGGAAGGAAGAGGAGAGAGAAAGAGAGAGAGAAAGGGGGAAAGAGAGAGAGGGGAGAGAGAGACAGAGAGGGGAAGAGAGAGAAAAGAGGAAAAGGGGAGTGGAGAGAGGGGGAGGAGAGAAGAAGAGAGAGGAGGAGAGAGAGGAGAGAGAGGGAGAGAAGAGTGGAGAGAAAGGAGAAAGGAGAAAGAGAGAGGGGAGGAGAGGGAGAGAGGAGGAGGAGGGGAGGAGAGAAAGGGAGGAGAGGGGAGAGAGAGAGGAGAGGAGAGAGGAGAGAGAGGAGAAGAAGAGAGAGGGAGAGAGAGGGGGAGGAGAGGAGGGAGAGAGGGAGAGGGGGAGGGAGGAGGAGAGAGGGAGAGAGGGAGAGAGGTGAGAGAGAGAGAGGAGAGAGGAGAGAGAGAGGAAAAAGGGGAAAAGAGAGAGAGAGGGAGGGAGAGAGAGGGGAGGGGGGAGGGAGAGAGAGAGAGAGAGGGAGGGGAGAGAGGGGGGGGGGGGGGCCCTGGGTTTGGGCCCCCATTGTGAAAGCCAAGCGACAAAAAGGGGATTCACATCCTTGAGTTTTTCCAAGTTTTTCCCCAGACTCGTGTCGCAGAATCCGTCCAGGGGGGTGTCGTTGGACGGACGTGATGGCGCCCTCCGGACGGAGAGCTCACTCACGCCGGCCCCGCGCAAGCATGCATTGTGTCGTGGGGGTTTAGTGGTGGTGTTGGTATGTTAATCAGAACAGGCCCCCATGAACACCACAAAAGGGACTGGGCAGCAGTGGCAGTGTTCTTCGGTGGGATCCCCCCTAATGCGTGGTGTGGACGGGGGGCTCTTTGAAGGGGGGGCACTGCCAAAGGTAGCATAGAAGTGGGAAAAAAAAAAGTAAACGGGGGCCCTAAAGTGAACGTTTTCTTGTTAATGCGATTTTAAAATGATGATCATAAATGCAACTTTTGCAAGTTTTCCCCAACGTTTTTTGTTACGTCGACTCTCGATGACGTTTCTTTCATCACCCCCCCCCCCCCCCCCACCCCCCCCCCCCCCCCCCCCCCTACGGATGTCAACTTGCAGGGGGTATGGAAGGAAAAATTAGTCGATGTATTTAATGAGGTTTCTTTTTTTTCCCACAGAAAACTGCAACGCACCTGTGTGACAAAGGGAAAAAATCCATTTTATTTATGTTGTAAAACAAACACGTTGATTTCGATGGGAAAGAGGGGAAAAAAACAGTAATTATTAATCAATAGCAGAGACAAAACTGTGAAAATTTTTATTAGCTTTAAGTAAAAGCCTCGTGAAGGATTCGGTAAAAAAAAAAAAGAAGAAGAAGAAGAAGAAGAAAAAAAAGCAAAATTAACTGAGCAAGGGTGAAAAAAACGTTCTCTTTTTTTCAAAAACCTGGAAGAGAGAGGGAGGAGAGGAGAGAGGAGAGGAGAGAGAGAGAGAGAGAGAGAGAGAGAGAAGAGGGGAATGATAATTTAAAATATGCACGATTAATCCTACGTCTGTTATAAAAATGATGTTTCCCAGGGGAAAAGAAAAAAAAAAAATTTCTTTTTGTTAATATCAGTTGAAAATCACAAAGACAAAAAAAAAAAAATGAAACACACAAAAGGGCCATGAAATCTGACAAGGGTTTCCTTTTCATTTTTTCTGGGTTTTAAAATTAATTGTTTGTTCATCTATTTTTTTAAACCCGTGTTGCTTTCTGTAAAAATCATTTCGATCAACCTCCGCTAAAAAAAAATGCATTCTTGTTCTACATGCGAAAGGTGGTAGAAAAAGGGGAAATGAAGAAGGAAGTGGAGTGTGTGTGTGTTGTGTGTTGATTGATTTGTTGTTGATTTAATTTAAAACGTCTGTTAAAACAATGGTGAATTGGGACTGAAATAAACCAACCCAAAAAAAAAAAAACACACCACACAAAAAAAAAAAAAAAAAAAAAAATTTAAAACGGGCTGTGTAGAGTTTGTGTCTGTTTTGCGAGCGCGCGCGCGCGCGTGTGTGTGTGGGTGTGGTGTGTGTGTGTGTGTGGTGTGTGTGTTGTGAGTGTGGTGTTGTGTGTGTTGTGTGTGTGTGTGTGTGTGTGTTGTGTGTGTGTGTGTTTTGTGTACTGTGTGTGTGGTGTGTGTGGTGTGGGGGTGGTGGGTGTGTGTGGGGTGTTTGTGTGTGTTTGTTTACTGTGCGTATGTGTGTGTGGTTGGGGGTTGTGTGTGTGTGGTGTGTGTGTGTGTGTGTGTGTGTGTGTGTGTGTGGTTGTTGTGTGAATATGCATTGTGTGAAGGTACGTATAAACATTCTACAATAACTAAAATGATTTAATGTTTAAAATAAATTTTGAAGTTATGTGGAAAAAAACGATGAAATTTTTGTTATTTTTCGCTGTGATTATATCATTTAAAGACTCATTTTGCTACATTTTCCCCAATATGTTGTATAAAAGGGGATGCAATGGGCAAAAAAAAAGAATAGTTCAATTGATATTAAATGACCAAAAGACATTCAAATTTTTGAAAAATTTAGTTTCCCATGAATTTAATCGAATTTTGAAAATGGGATAGACAAGGATCTAAACACGGTAATTTTTTGCTTTAAAGGGAAGTTTTTCTGTCATTATACGACTTTCAAACATCGAATTTTTTTATGTTTTTCAAAATTGTAGTGTACTGTAGGATTTTTTTAGAGCTCCTTTTTCGTGACTAACCAAATTTTCTTTCCCCCCAAATACCACAGTGAGATGGAATCCAAAAAAATTTCTACATTAATACCTTTACTTAATTGAATGTATTAAGTATTTTACGCAAATATCAAGTCTTTTCGAACTTTTGCCCCCGTTTTGCAGCTGTAAAGAACAGATTTTGGTCAAAAAAAGTAAAATGTTAAAAAAGCAGTATCAATATAACTTTAAGGATAAGGCCATAAAAATTTGCATATTTTGCGTAAATACAGAAAAACCTTTTCCTAGAAAAAAATGACTTTTTTTTTTAAAAGCAGGAATAGCAATCCAGTGTGTATGTTCCAAAATGAACCGTCTGTAAAAATTTTTAAATGATTTGGAACTTATTTTTAGATGTTCTTTTGCTTCAAGGATATAAGATTGAGTTATCCTCTTTTTTTGGGGTTGTATAATCGTATCGAATTAGCAAAAAATTATGCCCCCCATTGAGGAATAATGGGTATTATGGGACTACTTGAGTTGATTATTATCAATATCAAAAACTCTTAAAAAGTATCTGTTAGTTTCAAATGGGTTTGAAGTTTGAATGTTTTGCGCTCTTTTCGGGAAATCCTGTCTTGAGTCAAAAAAAAATGTCATTTGTTAGAATTTTGTGCACATACTTTCGGGGGCCCAACTTCCGTTGGCCCCAAGAGTTAACGATTAGCTGCTCGTATGTTTTGGCGTATTTGTGTTTACGGCCCCCAAGTGCCAACTTAACCCCTTTTTCATGTTGTAATTTTTTTGGCGTCTTGGAGCTGAAAAAATAACCTCTGACCATAATTTAAATTTCGTCAAACTAAACTGGTAGCAAGGTGTTAAAAGTGTTTGAGTATTTTGTCCCCATATGAGTTTAATTATTTTGAGGAAATTTAATCTTTGTCTAGTTTACTTATTATGTGTTCAATTGATACGCCACTTTAATTTTGGGGTTAAATGCCCCAAAAAATTTTTCAGCTTTTGAATTTTTAAAGGTGTTGCCTTTTAAAAAGCTGAGGAGGAGCTTTGGAGTTTCCCATTAATAAAAAGCATTAATTGTGTCTTTTCTCCCGAAATTTCTAAACCATTTTTTTTCATGTATAAATCTAACTTATCGTAAACTTGGTATAGTTTTGAATGTGAAAATTTAATTTTTATTTGTTTGTTTTCTGACGTTTGTATTCTCCTATAGCAATGTCTAGCATATTGAACGAGGGGATATTGTTGAGGGAACGTTTGGGAGTCTGAATAAGAATAGAAAAAAGAACTGGAGAAATGATAGATCTTGGGGAATTTCCCAATATCAATACCCTTAAATGCGAATAGCATGTCCCAATTCTTGTACAAATAGATCCCCCAGAAAGAAATTTTTCAAATTGATACATTGCTCCTAATTTCCAAATTTTTTTTGCTTATAAAACAGTGAGCATCCATTTCATACATAAGCTTTTTAATATCAAAAAAAAAAAAAATAGCAAGTGTCTTTTTCTTCGGGAAATGTTTTTAACTTGTTCGTAATTTTTACCGTGATCAGTTTAATCTTCCTTTCTGAACCCGCTTGGTTGTTTGGAATAAAATTGTTTTTTGCAGAAATGTTAAATCGAGTTCAACAATTTTTTTTCCAAAATCTTACCAATTGCGATGTTTAAAACTATTGGGCGATAATCCCAAATTTTGGATCTACGTTTACCTTTCTTTTGGGAATGGTATTACAACCGTCCCTTCAGTGAGGGAGGTTCATTTAACAACATTTTTTTTAAAATGAGAAGTAATTGCTTCCAGAAAAGGCAAATGGGAGCAATTGATATGAAAAACCGTCGATGCCCCAGAGTGGGTTTGCAAGTAAAACACTCCCAAAGATTTATTAAATTCCCCAATGGGTTTTAAAAGAGTTTAAGTAATGATTTTCATCTGGAGGGGATCACAATAAATATGTTTTTTCTTTCCCCTTCCGGCAGACTTATTTTGATGTAAAACTTGATGATGAATTATTCTTTGAAAAAACTTCAAAAAAATAACTCTGCTTTTTCTGCGATGTGGGGGTAGCGTTTTTCTAATTTAATGGGATATGATGGTAAATGGCTTGTTCTTTAATTCTTTAACCTCTTCCTACTTTGTGCTGTCCTTTGATGTAGTATTTTTTAAAGGCAAAACGTAAGGGAAAAAAAATCGTTTTGTTTGGCCCCAACTTGTTACGGACTTTTTTCCGTTTCATTGCAATTTAAATTTTTTCAACTGCCTTTGCTTTTTTTATAAGTTTTTTTTTTTCTGCTCACTGCTTTGGCTTTTTCATTCCTCCATTTTTTCCCCTGTACTTTTATCTTAAGCATTTCGCTTGGGCATTTATTTTTCAGCGCGTAAAAACGCTTTTTTGAGTTCTAAAATTATCGGTCTTCATGTTCCCCTGGAATTTTGATCTATTGACAATAGGTTGATCATAGAGGTTCGCGCACTATTGTATAAAAACTTAGGAAACATATCTTCAACTCTTCTTTATCTTGAAACTTTTATTTAGTGTAAGAAATGGGAAATGATCCTTCCCATGGTTTTCCCCGTTTAATTGATTTTAATGATATATCGGAGATACTAACTTAAGTAATAGAGGTTGGCCCCGTGATTTGAAAATCAGGACTCTTGTTATACTTCCCTCATTCAATTTAAAAATAAATTTGGAATCACAATATTTTTACAAAACGATTGCTTTTTGTGATGGGCAATCTGGGTTTCCCAAAAAGGAGAATGTGCATTAAAATCTCCCCAAAATTTTCCAATTTTTTTGAAGAAGGAAGGTGTTTATCCGTTGAATTTTCTGTGTTTGGGGGCCTTTTGGATAAATTTACAGAAAGTATATTTTATAGAAACATTTCTCATTTTTTTGATAACCCCGGTAATTAAAAAAATTTTTCTTTATCTTTGCTGTTGAATGGGTCTAACTTCAAAGATTATTAAATTAAAGGGCTGATCTAAATATATTGCGTTGAATTTTTTTGTTGATGTACTACAGTTTATAGAGGGGGGTAGTAGAAACCCTTGAATTGAGGTAATTTACTTTGTTCTAATTTAAAAGAAATGCAAAGCCAAAATACAAAATTGTTGGAATAAATTTTGTTTCAAAATGAAGTGATTTTTAACGATGGATTACAGTTCCATTGTAGAACAGTAAATAATTGTCAAATGTTTCATATTAAAAAGGGGTTTAAAAACGTTAAAACGACGTTGGGGAAAAGTCAGTAAGGTTGAAATAGGGGGGCCCCAAAGGGTTTTCGCGGCACCCGGGGAAAAGGGACTCTGGGGATGCGGCGGCCTGTTGCCCTTGTGGAGGCCCCCATGCCCCTGAAACCATGTCCACCCGGGGGGTATTTGGGGGTGTTCCTGTGGGGCCGTTCCCAAAGATGCGGTGGCGTGCGCCCCAGTTGCCAGCGAGGATGCTGGTGCCCCCGTTGACGGGTGGAGTGCCTTATCAGCTTGGTTCGTGGGGTCAAGTTTCAGGGAAGAAGGGACACGTTGTGAGGGGAGCTCGCAAGCGTAAGGCGTTGCTCTCCGTTTTCTTTGCAGATTCGCCCTTTACTGGGGCCCCTCTACAACAACTATTTGGTGTTGGGTGATTTGCTTTTGCTTGTTTTTAAAGTGGGAATTTTGACGCGACGTCTTAGGATCCCTTTTTTAAAACGTTGATCCACAGTGAAAAAACTAAGCGTCAGGTCTTACCCCTCTTGGGGTGCCTAGGTTTTTGCACAGGCCCCCTCGGGGGATGGTTTTTTAAATCGTGTATCCGTACGCGTACCCAAAAAGCGGGGTTTATTTTTTTCCCTTTGTGGAAACTTGGAAAAACCGGGGAGACCTGGGTTGCGCTCCCTTTTCATTATCTTTTACGAAAGGGCAGGTTGGAGGTTTTTTTTTGGTAAAGTCAGCGTCTTCTTTCGAGCGCCAACGTGTGCCTTTGGGTGGGAGTTTTGCTTTTTTGAAGGTGATTTCAAAACAGGGGCGTATGATGGGTAAATTTTCGGAGGTGACGGTGTCACACTCCGTTTTTGGGCTTTGCTTGGGGGGGAGCGGTTGGGGGGGCAAAAAATGGTAGGTGGTTTGCTCCCCTTTTCCCTTTCCGTGCCCCGATGGTGGGCTTCTCGCGAGCTGATGTAGTGGTGTCTTCCGTAACTTCTTCCGACTGCAGTTTTTTCACTCCTTTTCAGAATAATGTCCCTTTTGCCCCCTTTATTTTGGAGAGGGGGTTTTTCCAAAAACAGGTCCCTTGGTCGTGTTTAAAGCCTCGGTAGATGGTGGTCCCGTTGGGCGGTTTTAAAGCCCCGGTAGTGGTGGTCACCCTTGGTCGTGTTCTAAAACCTCGGTAGTGGTGGTCACCGTTGGTCTTTTTTAAAGCCCCGGTAGTGGTGGTCCCCGTTGGTGTGTTCTAAAGCCCAGGTGATGGTGGTCACCCTTGGTCGTGTTCAAAACCCCAGGTGTGGTGGTCCCGTTGGTGTGTTTAAAGCCTCAGGTAGATGGTGGTCACCCTTGGGTGTTCTAAAGCCCCAGGTGATGGGGTCACCCTTGGGCGTGTTCTAAAGCCCCAGGTAGATGGGGGTCACGTTGGGGGGTTCTAAAGCCCCAGGGGATGGTGGTCACCCTTTGGTCGGTTCTAAAGCCCCAGGAGATGGTGGGCACGTTGGTCGTGTTTTTAAAGCCTCAGGAGTGGGGGTCCCGTTGGCGTGTTCTAAAGCCCCAGGTGAGGTGGTCACCGTTGGGCGTGTTCTAAAACTGTAGTGGGGTCACCGTTTTTGGGCTGTTCTAAGCCCCAGGTAGATGGTGGTCACCGTTGGTCGTGTTCTAAAGCCTCAGGTAGTGGTTTGGGGCACCCTTGGTCGTGTTCTAAAGCCTCGGTAGATGGTGGTCACCGTTGGTCGTGTTCTAAAGCCTCGGGGATGGGGTCACGTTGGTCGTGTTTAAAGCCTCAGGAGTGGTGGTACCCTTGGTCGTGTTCAAACTGGTGTGGGGTCACCCTTGGTGTGTTCTAAAGCCTCAGGTAGTGGTGGTCACCCTTGGTCGTTTCTAAAACCTAGGTAGATGGTGGGCACCCTTTGGGGTTTTAAAGCCTCAGGTAGATGGTGGTACCGTTGGTGTGTTCTAAAGCCTAGGTAGTGGTGGCACCGTTGGTCGTGTTTAAAGCCCAGGTGATGGGGTCACGTTGGTTCGTGTTCTAAAGGGCCCCAGGTAGTGGTGGTACGTTGGGCGTGTTCTAAAGCCCGGTAGTGGTGGTCACCGTTGGTCGTGTTCTAAAGCTCAGGTGATGGTGGTCCCGTTTGGGCGTGTTTTAAAAATCAGGTAGATGGGGTCACCGTTGGTCGTGTTCTAAAGCCTCAGGTGTGGTGGTCACCGTTGGTCGTGTTTAAAACCTCGGGAGATGGGGGTCCCGTTGGTGTGTTTAAAACCTCAGGGAGATGGTGGTCCCCTTGGGGCGGTTTAAAGCCTGGTGATGGTGGTCACGGGGGAATGTTTTTTGACTTTTTCCGTTTTTTGATTGTTGATGGTGTTTAGAAAAGGATTTTGCTCAGCGGCATTCCTGAGGCTAATGTTTGCATCCCTCGATTTAGCGGCTTTTTTGGGGTTTCCCCCGTGTCGATGGGGTTTTTGATTTTGCCTATTGTTGTTTTTTTTTTCCCTTTGCTGCAAGTCCTGATAATCCGCCATGTTTGGGGGGGGGGGAATCTGTGTGTGTGTGTGTTGTGTGTGTGTGTATTGTGTGGTGTGGTTTTGTGTGTGTGTGTTGTGTGTGTGTTGTGTGGTGTGTGTGTGGGGTGAGTGTGTTGTGTGGTGTGGGTTTTGGTGGTGTGTGTGTGTGTGGTGTGTTGTGTGCGTGGGCGTGTGTGTGTGTGTTGTGTGTTGTGGTTGTGTGGAATCTCTCTCCCTCTCTCTTCTCTCTCTCTTCTCTCTTTCTTTTCTGTGTTGTGGTGTTTGGTGTGGTGTGTGTGAATTCTCTCTCTCTCTCTTCTCTCTCTCTCTTCCCCTTTTCTCTCTTCTCTCCCCTTTTCTGTGTGTGTGGTTTGTGTGTATGGTGTGTTGTGTGTGGTGTGTGTGTGTGTTTTTGTGTGTGTGTGCGTGGTGTGTGTGTGTGTGTGTGGTTTTGTGTGTGTGTGTGTGTGTGTGTGTGTGTTGTGGTGGGGTGTGTGGTGTGTTGTGTGTGGTGTGTGTGGGGGTGTGTGGGGGGTGTGTGTGTGGGGGGGGGGGGGGGGGAGTAAAAGGGAAAAATTTGCTGCAGCAATTGGGATGGGGTGGGGAGGGCAGAAGACAGATTTCGATAAAATTTACAGAACCGTTTTTCACTCTGTAGTTAATTTCCCTTCATCTGCCCCAAAATGGCTCTGTTTCCGCCCTTCTTTCATCCTTGTTTCTTCTTTCTTTCGATTTTTTGTCGGGTTTTTGTTTGCCCCAAAAAAAAATGTTCGAATCGTGAAAAAAAAAGTGAAATTCGCGGAAGTGGAGGGTTTACCCCACCTCAAGAAAGGCAAAAAGGTGTCATTTTTAGTGATTGTCAATGTCTAGAACAAAAAGAATTTCAGGCGAAAGGGGCGTGCGTGCGTGCGTGCTGCTGTGTGTGGGTGGGGGTGGGGGTGGGGGGCGCTGAGAGTATACTGAGAGAAACACTTTGTCAAAGAAGGTAATGGGACACAGGCCAATATATCTAAACTTTTTGTTCTCTCTCTCTCTCTCTCTTCTCTCTCTCTCTCTCTCTCTCTTCTCTCTCTCTCTCTCTCTTACTCTCTCTCTCTCTCTCTCATAGCCCACCTCCATGCTCGATCAATATTGCTCATCATTTCTAATCTTTGGAGAAAATCATTGAAAGATGAATATCAGTTCTCTGGCTGTTCTTCGTCTTCTTCATTATCTCCGATTAGTACTTTACAAGATTTCTTGCTCGTGGCATGGATCTTATGACGGATTCAATGAAACCGGGCCTTAAACATGCGTGTGTTGTCATATTCCAAGCTTCTTCCCCGCAGCCTTGCTTGCCGCCAAAGGTATTATTTTCAAGGGTTTCTACGACCTGTTTTTGAAAGGGGAATTCTTGCCATTCAATCTGCTTCTAAAATGAAGACGTGGACGGGCTTTAGATAGAAGAGCTCTGTAAAAGAACTGCCACGCTCTTTGATTCTTATTTCCCCCACACACATGCTAGGCCTACAGAATGAGAGGAAGATAAATAAAGAGAAAGTTTCTGGCTATGTGGGAGAATCACTACCGAAGTGGGTTTTTTTTTTTAAAATATGAAATGGCGACAAAACATACACCAAGAATGAAAGAAAGGTCTACACATAGCACATTCTTGCTTCCACAATTTCCGTTGTGATTGAAATTGAGAACATATTTTGTTTTGTTTTGTTTTTGTTGATTTCACGCCTGCGAGTTCTTCTTGATTCAGAGATGTTGAAGATCACGACACAGCCATCGTTTTGCCATCTTGAGTGGAAGTAAGGAGACAGGATTTTACTTTGTTTTGTAACATCTCGAAAGTGTGTCTTGCGGCACAACAAAATGAGCAAAATGAGCGAAAGAATATAACAAACAAACAAACATACAAAGGCGGAAATCGAGAGCCACATTGAGGGCAGATGAATGGAATAAACTGTTAGAGTGAATACTGATCCTATGGAATTTATCGAAATTGTATCTCCTTCCTTCTTCTCCACAAACATCCATTCCTGCATCCCAAACTTTCTTCTTCTCCATAACCTTCCTTCCTTCTTCAGTTCCTCTTCCACCATTTGCTCATGCAGACACGTGAATGACCTTATTTGTAACGGGAGTTTGATCGTAAATGATTTTCACAAAAGAAACCAATTAACAAACGAGACAGGCAGATAAATAAACAACAACATGAGGGAAAGGATGGAAAATGTAATATTCTCTAGATGTCATGTCTCATTCAGGTATTGGAGTTGAGTTTGTTTTGATTTTCATTCAGTGATTAAAATTTTGATATTCGAACCAAAGGTCTTTTTTCCCCAACATTCAGATGTATCAGAATGAATGTATAATTAAAAGTCTTTAAAGTCACTGACTTCTTTATACTAAATTATATAAGAATCACCTCTCTCTCTGTCTGTCTGTCTCTCTGTCTGTCTGTCTGTTTTGTCTGTCTGTCTGTCTGTCTCTCTGTCCCTGTCCCTGTCTCTGTCTCTGTCTGTCTGTCTGTTTTTGTCTCTCTCTCTCTCTTCTCTCTCTCTCTCTCCTCTCTCTCTCTCTCTCTCTTCTCTCTCTCTCTCTCTCTCTGGGAGTGGCTTTCCTCACTTGGCTATCAGCAAGAAAGATTTCTCAGAGCGGACAACATTTGGTGGCGTTCGTATTGCCTGTTCTGAAATCTAAGCTTCCCGAAGATGGAGTATGGCTGCCTTAATGGCAGGGGGAAAAACGGTCA
>CM031611.1:84170813-84190813 GCA_018398815.1 Conus ventricosus | reverse complement strand
TGTTGTGTGTGGTGTGTGTGTGTGTCTCTCCTCTCTCTCTCTCTCTCTCTCTCTTTCTCCTCTCTCCGTCCCTCTATCGATATTGCTCACGCATTTTTAATCTCTGGAGAATTATGGAATGATAAACATCGTTTTCTGCCGTCCTTCGTCTTCTTCAACACATCCATTTTTGTACTTTGCATGAATTCTTGCCCGAGGGTTGGGTCTCCTGAAGGCAAATTAAACTGGGTTCTTAACATGGGTGTATTGTCCATGTTCAGCATTCCCCCGCAGCCTTGCCCATGCCGCAAAGAAGATATTTTCAGGGTTCTATTTCTACAATCAGAATTTGAAAAGGGAATTCTTGCAATTCAATCTGTATTCAGAATTGAGGTGTGGATGGACTTCAAGAATTGAATAGTTCTGTAAAAGAAATCCGTGGCTTTGATCCTGATATTTGCCCCACTGAATCAGCCCTTTATGGACCATTTTGGAATCAGGGAAACGTAACTCAAAGTCTTAACCTCCTGGAAGTTTTCCTATACGTATGCGTTATTTGACAGACTGTCTATGGTTATAGTTTTATTTCAAATTATGATCTCAGATGATTATGTAAAGACAGCCAGTTATATTAAGCGTGATAAAACAATAAAGCACACACACACACACACACACACACACACACACACACAACACACACACACACCACACACACGCACACAGACACAACACACACACACACACACACGACACACACAAACACACACACACCCACACACACCACACAAACACCCACACATCACACACACACACCCACACACACACACACACGGGCAAACACACAAAACTCCACTGCCTGTCTATACAGGAGTGTCCGCAGGAGAATCAGCTCTGCGAACGCAAAAGAAAAGAAAAAGAAAACTATAACAATTAAAATTAATTTTTTTTTTGTTTTTAAAAAATTAAAATTTCCCCCCATCCTAAATTTACAAAAAAAAGTCAAGCCGTCAACCTTCCAAATAGAGTTCCACTGTGCAGGCTCAGACAAAAAGATGATAAATATGACGTTTGCATAGAACAGAGAGAAAAATACTGTTTCAATATAAACGTCGTACTTCCACTCACCATTCAAAAATAAAAAAACTCGTAGTTAGAGTGTGAGTGGGGGGGTGGGTGGGGGGGGGGGTGGGGGGGGGGGGGGGGTGGTGGGGGGGGGGGGTGGGGGGGGGAGAGGGGGGGTCCGCCATTTATTTTTCACTTTAAGCCGGAAGCGCGAACGCTGGATGCATCCGGAATGGGCAAAACGATCGAAGACTTCCGGAGGAGACCGAAAACAATGGCCGGCCTCTTCTCTCCTACCCGAGAACGTATCACGTGCTCGCTTTCAAAATCGTCCTGTAATCAGCCGCAAAGAGAATCACTCTACGAACACAGTATTCTATTGCGCAGTCCTGTTTCAGAAACGCTTTCGGTGATGAGCTGCCACGGGTGTTATTCAGTACCCGCCATTCCCTCAAGAAACTACAGTGGGGACAAGGTATCTACCTCACCCTTCCTTTCCTTCTATCCCTTACTTGTATTCAACAAACGTTACACCTTCCAGCCCCTCCACTCTCACGCTCTGTTTCTGTCACCTCAGCTGAAAGCAAGAAAGGTGAAGCCCACTGTCACCTCAGCTTAAAGCATGAAAGTTTGAAGCCCTTCTGTCACCACAGCTAAAAGCATGAAAGGTGAAGCCCTTCCACTCTCCGCTCTCTTCTGTCACCTCAGCTGAAAGCATGAAAGGTTGAAGCCCTTCCATCTCTCCGCCTGTTTCTGTCACCGTTCAGCTGAATGCATGAAAGGTGAAGCCCATCCACTCTTCGATCTGTTTCAGTCACCCATCTGAATGCATGAAAGGTTGAAGCGTCCCTTCTGCACCTCAGCTGAAAGCATGAAAGGTTGAAGCCCCGCCACTCTCGCCTGTTTCTGTCCACCCTCAGCTGAAAGCATGAAAGGTTGAAAGCCCTTCTGACAACCTCAGCTGAAAGCATGAAAGGTTGTAGCCTTCTGTCACCACAGCTGAAGCATGAAAGGTTGAAGCCCTGCCACTTCCCCGCCCGGTTTTCTGTCACCTCAGCTGAAAGCATGAAAGATTGGAAGATCACAACTCTCACGCTCTGTTTCTGTCACCTCAGCTGAAAGCAATGAAAGATTGAAGATTCTGTCTGCCACTCTCCGCTCTGTTTATCTGTCAACCTCAGCTGAAAGCATGAAAGGTTGAAGCCCCGCCACTCTCCGCTCTGTTTCTGTCCCCTCAGCTGAAAGCATGAAAGGTTTAAGATTCTGCGTCTTCCCTTTTCAACACACTTTCACCACGTTCTTCATTTCAGCCGCGTAATAGAGAGCACATTCCGCTGACAGTTCGCTCATGTGCCCATAGAAATGGTTCTTCTCGAGAATGTGCCCCTCGTCTTGATTATAGAAACAGGACATCATTTTGACGAATTCTCGATTGTGTGTGTTGTGTGTGTGTGTGTGTGTGTGTGTGTGTGTGTGGTGGTGTTGTGTGTGTGGGTGGTGGAGTGTGTGTTTGACTGTTCACAATCTGACCCAACCGTGGTATGTGCTGTTCATACACAATTTAGGTGCTTTGACAATTGTCCTCCTATGATTTTACATAAGATATTTCTTTTTCAAAAACGAGAAGAAAATTTTTTAAAGGATGGTTTTTTCCACAGCAAATTATTCTAAGGATCACAAGGTATTGTTACATTGTTAAAGTGTTCCGACATTTCATACCTAGCATGTTTTACGTTCTCATCTTCCATTGTAATCCTCTCTCTCTCTCTCTCTCTCTGTTTTCTCTCTCCTCTCATCTCTCTCTCTCTCTCTCCCTCTCTCTCTCGCTTCTCTCTCTCACTATCTCTGTGTTCTTAGTCCATCTGCACGTCGATCATATAGTCATTTACTCGCGTATCTCTGTTTCTGTCCTCTGTCTCTGTCTGACTGTCTGCCCTGTCTGTCTGTCTGTCCTGTCACTGTCTTACCTGTCTGTCTGTCTGTCTGTCCTGACTCTCTCTCTTCCTCTCTCATCTCACTCTCTCTTTCTCTCTCTGTCCTCTCTCTCTCACTCTGTCCTCTCTCTCCTCACCTCATCTCCTCTCTCTCTCTTAATCCATCTCCTCCTCGATCGATATAGCTCCATTTATGTTTTGATTTCTAAGTCATTACGCAAATAATGATAGTCGTTTCCCTGCTGTTCTTTTGCTTCCTCATCATCTCTATCTTAGACTCACAGGAGTTCTTGCCCATGGATGACGTTTTGTGGATTAACCGAAACTGCTCTTCACATATGTCCAGTTGCAATTTCAGATTTTTCCCCCAAACCTTGCGTGCCACCAAAGAGATCATGTTCATGCAACGGGTTTCTAAGTTCTGAATTTTGAAAATGGAAATTATGCAATGCCTACGCTGCTGCTGAAACGAAGCATGGATAAGCTATACGTAGAAAAGCTCTTAAAGAAATACCAGGCTCTTTCATCTTTTTCCCGCCACGCTAAACGATTCCATTTCAGGCCTAGGGAATAAGAGTAACGTAAATAGAAAATTTAACCGACTAAAACAGTTTTTTTTTCATCTGAATGTCGTGTGTTTCGTCGTTTGCTGTATCGAACGAGTTAGGTCGAAGACAGGAGAATCATATGATGCTAATTATTATAAAAAGTATTCTGATATCTGTTTTCCTAAATTAAAAAAAAAAGTCAGCTGAGAATTTTTCAAACGAAAATAACCATGGTACATGCTTTGACAAAGATCATAAATGAGTTAGCAGAGAGAGAGAGAGAGAGAGAGAGGAGAGAAGATAGAGAAGAGAGAGAGAGAGAGACAGACAGACAGACAGACAAGACAACAGACAGAGGGAGAGTGAGACAGAGAACAGAGGATAAGAGAGATACAGAGACGAACGTCAATGATATTTGGTATGAACGGTAGAATGAATGGCCACATTTAAATCATGGGTCCATGTGGATGCAACTAATTACCGGAAAGAACTACTGAGTTTTATTGTGTTTGAACATATAAATTAGCTGTGAAAGACGAATGAAACAAACTAAAAAAAAAGAAGAAATCAACATGTAAACAGAAACACCACATAAAAAGAAGAATGCATTTTCATCCAGCTTCCAGACGATTATCTTCTTGGGTGTTCGTGGATATTTCATTAATCAAGATAAAAAAGAATACAAATGGAACGCTTCTGGGATGTCATTACGATCAAATTCCCATGACAAAATAGTTTTATTCAAGTGTTTGTTGTGTGTTTGTGGGTGTGTGTGTGTGTGTGTGTGTGTGTGTGTGTGTGTGTGTGTGTGTGTGTGTGTGTGTGTGTGGTGCGTTGCGTGCGTACGTGCTTGCGTGCGTGCTAGTATATATATATATATATATATTATATATAATATAAATATAAATATTATAAATATTAAAATATATATATATAAATATACATATACATATATATGACATATAGATACAAATATATATATCTTTAATATATATATATATATATATATATAAAATATATATATATATAATATATTGTGTGTGTGTGTGTGTGTTTGTGTGTGTGTGTGTGTGATGTGTGTGTGTGTTGCGCGTGTTTACTGTGAATAACGAACTGAAGGACAAGGTAGGAGAGAGAGAGAGAGAGAGAGAGAGAGAGAGAGAGAGAGAGAGAAGAGATAGAGACAGACAGAGAGAGACAGAGAGAGACAGAGTAGAGAGAGGGGAGTGTGAAGGAAAGGGTTGAACAGGGACATGGGGGAGAGGGATGTAAACGCGGAGAGGGCTTAGAGGGAAGAAAGGAGATCAATCTCAATGATTTCATACACTCATCATCACTCTAAAGTACATTCCAAAATTGAGCTAAAAAAAAAAAAAATGGATGTCGATTTCGGCGTCCTTTTTTTCTGTCCATCATGTTAAATTTGTGTCCCCAGGACCCACCGGAGATGTTCCCGAAAAGCGAAAAGCTGGGAGAGCTCGCTACAGCCACTCAAATGGCAAAACGATTCCATGTTAAGGAATCTGTATGTGCCTCTAAGGTCAGGAAGAAATGCAACATGACCTAAAAAAAGAGAACACATGTGTTCAACATAATCATAACGTAAATTGTACAGGAGCAAAAAAAAAAAATGAACCTCTGTTCAGACCTGTCTCATTAGCTATTTACCGTAAAATCACTCAGCCAGCGAATCTCCCCCATGGCCAGAAACAAAATTAGTCTAGTGTGTGTGTGTTGTGTGTGTGAGAGTGAGTGTGTGTGTGTGTGTGAGTGTGTGTGTTTTGAGTGTGTGTGTGTGTGTGTGTGAGGTTGTGTGGTGTGTGTGTTGTGTGTGAGGTGTGGTGCGTGTTGTGCGTGCGAGCGTGCGTGCGTGCGTGCGTGCGTGCGTGTATGTGTGTTTGCGTGTGGTGTGTGTGTGTGTGTGTGTGTGTGTGTGTTTGTGTGTGTGTATGTGTGTGTGTGTGGTGTGTGTGTTGTATGTGTGGTGTGTTGTGTGGTGTGTGTGGTGTGTGTGGTAATGGTATGGTGTGTGTGGGTGTGTGTGTGGTGTGTGTGTTGTGTGTGTGTGTGTGTGTGTTTGGGTTGTGTGCGTGCGAGCGTGCGTGCGTGCGTGCTGCGTGTGTGGTGTGGGTGGTGTGTGTGGTGTGTGAGTGGTGTGTGTGGTGTGTGTGTGAGTGTTGTGCAAGCGCGTGTGTGCGTGTGTTTGTGTCAGCAACATTCTAGAAATCCTATCAAATATTCATTTAGGCTCACACAATGATTTTGAAGGATCACTTGGACCTTTTTGACAGAATTATACTCCCCATTTACATGTTCAGGCTAGTTCCAGTAAAAGGAAATATCCATAAACTTTATTTGGTTAAAACTAGTCCAATTCATGCTGCCTCTTTCTCGTATCTTCTGTTCTTGGACTTGTTGTTGTTCTTCTTCTCTCTGTTCTACTTGCTCTTGTCTTCTTGATCTTGATTGTTGTTGTTCTTTTTGTATTCCTTTTCTCGTTCGTCTTGTTCTAGTGTTTGTTTCCTGTTTTTTGTTCTGTATTAATTTTTGTTTTGTAATTCGTCTTCTTCTTCTTCTTCTTCTCTTCATCTTCTTCTTCTTCTACTTCTTCTTCTGCTTCCTCCTTCTTCTTCTCCTCTTCTACTTCTTCGTCTTTTTCCTTCTTCTTCTTTCTTCTTCTTCTTCTTCTTCTTCTCTTCTTTCTCTTCTTCCTTCAATATACACAGAAATTCAGTCAATTAAAAGCACCTATGGAATAATCATATCATGAACACCTTTTTAGTTGTCTTACATCAGTTTTCATCACTGACTTCCGACACCGATGATTCCGTCGCCCTCTCACAAAGCCACACCTGGGCCTCTTCCCCGTCACGACCTCAGCATCGACACTCCACAGGGAGTAAACAAAAGTGAGGCCGGTCTTAGGTAACCCACTCGGAGGACACACAGCCTTTTCTGCTGAGTCGCTTCCATGGTGTACAGTGGAGTCTGTCTCGTTAAGGTAGGCAGGACACTTTGTTCAATCCCTCAAACTGGATAATCATTTTTTGTTTGCCGGATCAAGCATCCATACTTTTTAAAAATGGGAGTCAGACATAATAAATGCACACAACCACCACACCATCCGTAGCAATAATGCCGATAACATTAAAACAAAAACCCAATTTTTAGGATCCTGACAGTAAGAGTACTAACATAACGACCCTGGCGATGAAGACGGGCGATTAAGACGACATTGACGAACGACGAAGATGATGATGACGCTATGTTGATGATAAGATAACGAAACGATGTCAACAACGAGGACGGCGAACGACGACGACGACCGAACGACGACGAACGACGACGACGACGATGATGATGAAGAAGAATGATGAAGATGATGATGATGATGATGAATGAAGATGATGCTGACGACAACGACGAAGACTTGACGACGACGACGATGATAATGATGATGAGATCATAATGATGAAGAGGATCAAAATGATGATGAGGATTATCATGATTGGTGATGAGATGATGCAGGCGACAACAACGACGTGACGACGACGATGACGATGATGATGATAATGAGATGATGATGATGATATGAAGAGAATGATGATGATGATGATGATGATGATGCAACCACAACGACGACGAGGACGACAACGAGGTCAACAACGAACTGCGACGACGACGACGATGATGACAACGACGACGACGACGATAATGATTGATGATGATGATGATGATGATATGATGATGATGATGATGATGATGATGCTGTGATGATGATAATAATAATGATGTTAATGATGAAGATGATGATGATGAAGATGATGATGATTATGATAGATTGATGAAGATTATGATACTGATGAAGATGATGATGATGAAAGATGATGATGATGAATGATGAATATGATGAAGTCGACGCCGACGACGAACGACGATGACGACGATGATGAGATGATGATGATGATGATGGAGGATGATTATGATGATGATGGACGACGACGACGACGACGACGACGACGACGAAGATGATATGATGATGATGAATTATTTGACGCTTCCCGTTCTCACAAGGAAAGAGCACACAATGCTCAAGAATGCGTGACAAGTTTGTGCACAAGCACGGATGCCAGGTCCATAGCAAAACTCTCTCGCCCACCCCCCCCCCCCCCCCCACTTCTCCACCCCGGGCCTCTCTCACTTCTCTCTCTCTCCCCTCTGTCCTCTTGCCCCCCCCCCCCCCACTCTTCTATTACCTCCGCCTTCTCATATCCCTCCCTCTCTCAATCCTCTTATCTGTCTCATTCCGCTCTCTGTCTTTTCTGTCTGTCTTTCTAGTGTGTCTGTCTCTCTTTGTCTCTGACTGTTTGTCTAGTCTGTCAATCTGGTATATCGTTCTGTCTGTCGTCACTCTCTCTCTCCTCTCTCACTCTCTCTCCTCTCACGGTCTTCTCTCTCTCTCCTCTCTCTCGTCGACATCTCTCTCTCTCTCTTTCTGAGTCTGTCTGTTAAGTGTCTGTCTGTGTCCTGAATGACTTTCGGTCTGTCTGTCTGTTACTGTTCTCTCCCTCCTCTCCTCTCTCTCATCATCTCACACAACTCTCCCTCACTCTCATCTCTCATCTCCGTCTCTCTCTCTCCACTCTCACTCTCTCTCCTCATACACACACACACACACAACACTAACTGACTGAAACCAATTTATGTCAGATTAACTCAAGGTTGTACTGACAACACACACACACCCACACACACACACACACACAACACACAACACACACACACACACACACACACTACCCACACACACACACACACACACACACACACACACTCACTCACGCCACGCAATACACGCACGCACCGCACGCACACACACACATTATTATTTCGGTTAAAAAAAAAAAGCATATCACAACAAAATCGTGTCAAGAATATTCGATTGTTTTGCGCGCCCTTGATAATTGTACAACACACACTTTCCAAATACTTTTGCCCACTAACTTTGATTCCGATATGTCCAGGAATTTAGAAAGGATGTATCAAAGTGCATATTTCCCAGGAATACTATTACTCTCTTAAATTTTTGTACGAATCCTTAGGTTAAGTCCCAGTTGCTCAAACCTGAAATTGCTGTTTCATTGATCTTATTTTGTACAGTAGTTTGTTTTTACTTTTGATGTTTTTTTGTGTTTTTTTACAGTCATAATCTTAACTTAGAGTTTCTCCCCCCCCCCCATCACACTACACGCACACTACGCACACCACGCACGCGGGCGCGCACTCACGTACGCATTCTGCACGCACACACGTACGCACGCTGCACGCACACAGCTCAAACAGACACACAACAAACACACATCACACCTTGTCTAAATATCACATTAAGTGAAAAGAACGTATAAATTGAACAAAACAAACAACAACAACAACAACAACAACACAACACAACACACACACACACACACACACACACACACACACACAACACACACACACACACACACAACACACACACAACACAATCTTCCTTCGACACGATCCAACTAAGTTTTAAATTGAGCTTAAAATTATTAAAATACGAATATATTTTTTTTCTCCTCAGAGTATCTTCATCATCTCTATGTTCAGTACTTCACAGGACCTCCTCCTCACAGAAGGATTTTCTGTGTTAAATGAAACCGCCTCTCAACGTGTGTTGTGTTTGCCAATCGCCAGTTTTCTTTCTAAGCCTTGCTTGTCGCCAAAGAAATCCATTTTCAATGTTTAGACGATCTGTTTTTGTAAAGGAAAATTCTTGCATTCAATCTGTCTTTTTGAAATCAAGCATGGAAGCACCAGATGCACTGCTCTTTGGCTTCGGGTCGTGCTCATGTTCACACAAAACATCCTTTCTAGCGTTTGAATGAGAGCAAGGTAAACGAAAGTGTTACCGCCTGAAAGTTTTCTAAATTTTTGATGCCTTGGGACGCGGTGTATGGCTTTGAATATGATTGTTTTCTTTCATTCCCTGTGTCAAATGCATTGAGAGAGAAGAGAGAGAGAGAGAGAGAGAGAGAGAGAAGAGAGAGAGAGAGAGAGAGAGAGAAGAGAGAGAGAAACAGCAAAATGTGAGTTTCCTTAATGTTATCATAATAGCTTTGGGGTGAAAGAAAACCACCCGTGTATTATTCAATAAAAAGGAATATGCGGCATGCCCAAGAAACCGATTGTGAAGAAGAAGAAGAAGAAGAAGAAGAAGACGAAAGAAGAAGAAAAAGAAAGAAGAAGAAGAAAAGAAGAAGAAGAAGAAGAAGAAGAAAAAGAAGAAAAGAAGAGGAAAGAGGAAGAAGAAAAGAAGAAGAAGAACCAACAACAACCAACAATAACAACGAGAGAGAGGAGGAAAGAAAGGAGGTGTCAAAGATCAGAGCATTGGACGAAAGTGTCAAGGACGAGAAAGAAACACAAAAATGGTAGAAATTCATCTCTATACACGCATATACGCACACATATTTTCTCTCTCTCTCCACTCTCTCAATCTCTTCTCTATCTCATCTCGTCTACATCTCTCTCCATCTCTCTCTATCTCTCTCTCTCTCTTCTCTCTCCTCTCCTCTCTCAGTCTGTGTCTGCTGTTTGCTCTGTCTGTCTGACGCCTTTTTTCTCTGTCTCTTTGTCTGTCTGTCTGTCTGTCTGTCTTTGTCTGTCTCTGTTTTTTCCCTATCTCCTCTGACTTCCATTCTCTACCTGTCTTCCTCTCTTTTTGTTTTGTTGCCCCCCCTCGTTTTTTTTTTTTTTTACTTCCTCTCTCTCTCTCTCCTCTCTTCTCCCCCCCTTCTTCTCTTTTTCTCCTTCTCTCTCTCTCCCTCCCTTACAAAAACCAAACACACACAACCCCACACACACACAACACACCACACCACACACACACACCGCACCACGCACGCAGGGCACGCACCTAAACCCACGCACGCACGCACGCACGTAGACGAAAACACGCACGCACACACACACACACAACACACCACACACACACACACACACACCCAACACACACACAACACACACACACACACGACACACACACACACACAACACACCACTCACACACACACCACACACAACACACACCACACCACACACACACACAGTGTAGGGAAAGCAAAGACAGAGACAGAAACAGGACAGTGGATCGGTGTAATACCATAATACATAAGCCAAGTTCATCCTCTGACAATGTCCTCATCGACGGCCTCTAACAACACGTCCGTAACAACGACCACCGATTCTGACAACAACAACAACCAACTACAACCAACAACAACAAACAGCAACAACAACAAAACATTTCCAGGCAATGCAAACACCTCTCCACTAACGTTCCCATTTACCGTCAAAAGGACATGTGAGTTCTACCATTTATTTATGTTTGTGGTTGTTGTTGCTGTTGTTCACTGGGAGCAACGCTGAAGGATATTCCAGACTGGGGAAAGGAGCATGGATGAAAGACCTTCCAGTGGAGATGGGGGAAAACGACAACCTAGCCTCTTTTCCCTGGCCCACCGGAGAAGAATCCACGGCGCTCGCTTTGCAAATCCTTATCTTATTAACCTTATGGAGAATCACTCTTTGAAAAAAAAAAAAGATAAAAAAAAAAAGGACCTATTTCTATTTCACGACCTCTTCATGAAGAATCTTCCTGAGAGAAAACGCTTTTGGAGGTCCCCAATATCTCTCATTCAGCAGGAATCGCACTCGGAGCGATTAAAAAAAACAAACAAAAGAACTGCCTATGTGCTTTCCACTCCATGAATCGCTCTCTGTTCCCTATGTCCTCTCTGTTCTCTCTCTATCTGTCTCAGTCCTCTCTCTCTCTCTCCTCTCTCTCTCTCCTCTCCTCTCGCTTCTCCTCCCCCCCCCTCTCTTTCCCTGTTGAAGGTTGAAGATTTCTCTATCTGCCTTTTCAAACATGTCCTTCATCATAGTTTCATGTAATGGAATCCTATTTCTCTGACACTTTTTTTCTCATGGCCGGTACACGAAACTGCTTTATAGAATGTTTTCCCCATCTTGGATTATAATCTAGGATTTTGTTTGAAAGAGTGTCTGAATGTTGTGTGGTGTGTGTGTGTGTGTGTGTGGTGTGTGTGTGGTGTGTGTGTGTGTGTGTGTGTTATTGTGTGTGTGTGTGTGTGTGTTGTGTGATGTGTTTGTGCGTGTAGTGCTTTGGTGCATGTACGAATGTGATGTTGTGTGTGTGTGTGTGTGTGTGTGCGTGCCCGTGCCGTGCGTGCGTGCGTGCTTGCGTGCAGTGCGCGCTGTGCGTGTGTGCGTGAGAGAGAAGAGAGAGAGAGAGACGAGTGGAGAGAGAGAGAGAGAGAGGAGGGAAGAAGAGATTAGAGGAGGGAGGGAGAGGACGGAGGAAAGAGGGAGGCCGCGAGAGGGACGAGAGAGAGAGAGAGATGCTTTCGATTCAACATTCATATATGACCAAACACTATAGGTGCAGATTATGTGAAAAAAAAAAAATATTCCGTTGCGTCATTTTTCTTCTTAATCCTAAACTTGGATTTAATCCTTGATCAGACGATGCAATGCAAACGAGGGAGGATGAAGATCTATATAAATTAGTTGTGACAAAGTTTATGACCAAGTACTCTGTTCTCTTGCGATATATTTCGTAGTCATTTTTTTCAGTTTGTTTTTGAGTCGTAATCTTCCTTCATTCCCAGTGGCTATGGACTCCCAGTCCCGCCTCATTATAGCCCCTCACACATGCTACCACCCAGGTCTAAGTCTATCACAAGAGCAATCAATGTCAGGCCGTCATGGGGCAACACCCACCCGAGCACAGACTGTGCTATGATGCCGGATCACTTTGACCGCGTCGCATTGCTTAAGGCTGTTGTATCAGACCAACTGACATAGGCTCATCACCAAGCGGCATCAGACCAACTGACCATAGCTAGAAACAACCAAGGCTGTATTCAGACCAACTGGACATAGGATAGAACACCAAGGCTGTATCAGACCAATTGACATAAGGCTGGAACACCAGGCTGTATCAGACATTGGACATAGGCTGGAAACACCAAGGCTGTATTCAGACCAATTGGACATAGGCTAGAAACACAAGGGCTGCATCAAAATGTTGTTATGCTCTGCATGTTATACTGGGATGTCTTCAGCGTGACAAGGCTCCTGCATAAACACCAACAGTCTCGAAATCTCTCAATGTCGAGAGTGTGCGTCAAGTGGCGGGGGGTAATCAAAAAACGGGTCAACAGACGTAATGATTCTCATCCCTAGCTGATGCGTTTGTGTCATAGTGTTCAAGTAACTTCGGCTGTTCCGATGGATCCTTGGAGTCTTTTAGCCAGGGTACGACGAGTCGACGACGACAGACGACGACGACAACAACAACTACCAACAACAACAACAACAGCAACAACAAACTTCGGACGGCGGATCAGTGACGCTGTTTCTTCATCAGACCTACTCGGACATCACTGAGGCAAGGGCGCTCTGATGAACAGGGTTGACTGCTTGATACATGGAGCCAAGTGCATTTTACCTCGTCATGTTCCAAGCTGGACCACGGAAACGAGCACTTCCGCCAATTGCCCGGACCGTTCGAGTGAACACGAAGTCGGGCCGATCCCGATGGAAAAACTTGTCCTGCTTGTGCGCGGATACTTTGAAGGCAGAGTGCGTGAGCTCGACACTGATGAGTACGGACAAGTCTCACGTTTATTCTGCTCTTTATCTATGACAGATCAGGTACTTGTTAAATTGAAATGAACGCGTTAAGGGTGGAAAAGAAGATGAAGAAATAGCCACAAGGCTAACAAAATAAAAGGTTGACTGAGACATTCTATCTAAGGGTAAGTGTTTTAAACCCAATAGAGAAACAGTTACTATGCCAATCCTAACTCACTTTCGCCCTCAAACCAGTTTTCGGGCGGAAAGTGCCCTAGGTTGGCATATTACTGTTCTCTGAACAGTAAGACTTCAATAACCAAAAAGTAACGTTTTTCTACAAACGAAAACATACTGTGCAGGGTTATCCGTTTAATACTAATTTACTAAAGTTTTCAGAGGGAGTAGGTAGGGGAAAGTAGCCGGGGACCTGAACACGCCACCATAGAGTAACGCAGGGGGTAAAAGAAAAGAAAAAGCAGTTGTGGCTGAACGGCGCCAGTAATACACGGGTGGGTGCATAGGCTAACCGAATACTTGCGTATGTTATATTACAGCGCGTGGGGAAGAGAGAGAAACCCTGACCAAAGGCCCGGGTTAAGGTTTAGTTGCCCCCAGAACAGACAGGACTGGACCAGGACATGACAGAGAGGCGGGGTGGGGCACACACACACACACAGACTCACACGCACATTACTCACACACACACTCACACACACCACTCTCTCTCTCTCTGTCTTTCTCTCTCAATTAAATGAATAAAATCCGCACCACTAATTCTGATTTCTACCTACAAAAACTTTTGCCCACACAGGACAGGCAGGACACGAGGCTGAAACTGATCACTTAATTTATGCTATGGCACGGCTAGCCCCCAAGCGGACCTTCGTTCACACAGCACACGGCCCGCTTTGCAACTGCGTTTTGGAAAAATTTCTAGATTGCCACGTCGACACACCGTATCGTGGCTGTCACGTAGACACGACCGGGTCTCTGCCGGTGTTTTGCTCGGACTATCGAACAAGAAGGTTTGTGTTTGACTGCGCTTCTTGTTGTGAAAAACCGGAGAGGAGATTGTTATTTTTAGAAAACGAAAAAAGTTTGATACTAACTGCTTGGAAAATTGAAACGATCTATCTTAAAGGTTTTTGGTCAAGGAATGAAACCAAGATGTAGCCAGTTTTTAATTCGTGTTTTGGCTATCGATGAGATGGTTCCTTATTCTAAAAATGGCCGCTGCTTTGTTGAAAGTTGGACCGAAGAGCAAAACAATCCATTACGCGGTTGATTGTTGGGAGTGATTGAGACAGTAAAGCCATGTTTAAAAAAAAACATGGCGTTCATTTCTTAAGGCGGAGGGTTAACACGGCTGATTCGTTGCTAAAAACTTATATTTGTGAAACATTTTTGCTGTTCCCTCCCAAAAGTAAAAATGTTCCCAGTTTGTATCAGACTTGATTTGATTTGTTAACTACAGATTCAGTGTTCATGTAGCAAGCTGGATTGATGTATTAAGATGTGTATACTTTTCTACTTTTCTAATTCTAACCAGTTTCATCTGCTTCATGTGTGCCCTTATGCCAACTGAATGGCGATGATTTTTGAATGTTTGGCAAAACTAGATAGGGTTAGGCAGACTTAGTACATCTACTAGGTATGGAGAGGAGTAGTGTGGTGGCCGGCAACTATCTTCATATAAATGCTCCAAATATACCAATGACGGATGTACTACTACTGGGCGATATTAGTAGTCGCCATAAAAGTGGCTACAGCAGTAATTGCTGTTTAGTAACTCTGCCCCAAAGCAAGTTGCAAGCGTCTACACTGACGTAAGATCTATTTTTAGATACCGCCATGCAGGATGCGGGCGGGTTTGTTTAGAGTTGGCTGCTTTACAACAGTGCGCGCGGACTGTACGACCACTGCGGCCTACCACTGAAGTAAGATCTATTTTTAGATACAGCCTCATGCAGGAGTCGCACGGTCGGGGTTATGTTTAGGAGTTGACTGCCTTGATTTTCCACCAAGCACTTCATGACCCTTTGTATATTTGACTGTGATTACTGGCTTCACTGCTTCGCTTCAACGGTCCTGCTATCAACTTTTTTGGCTGCCCTTTGGGCGGCCCACAGAATGTACTTTAATTCAACTGTCTTGTTTATTAAAAACTCAAGCTTTTTGATAAATGCACTTGGTGGCTGCTTTGAATAATCTTCAGTGACTTGAGGAGACCGGCCAGCCGTCTGGATTAACGGCGGCTTAAGCGCCAACCATAAAAACCCTTTCCCTTTTCCTATTTGCAAGCACTTCCTATTTTTTAATGTTTGTGCGAGGTGTGTTGACTGTTATTGTTGTTGTTTTGTTGTTTTACTGATATTAACTATATTATATTTCTGAACATTCGTTTTTATAAATAATCAAGGTGCGCGCACACACACGCACGCACGTCCCCCCACCCCCACCCCCACCCCACGCAACGCACATCAAGTCATCCACAAGTTCTCTTAAACTGAAAGTTACCCCAAGTCACTTCTAAGTTATTCCAAGTTCTTACTTAAGTTATTTTCTCATGTTGTCCTCAAGTCTCCTTTAAGCTCATCCCCAAGTCACCCAAAGGTCACTTCTAAGTTCTTAACTGAAGTCGTCCTCAAGTTACCTCAAGTACTTCCTCAAGTTAACTAAGATCATAACTAAGTTCCTCCTCTAAGTTACAACCAAGTTCTTATTCAAGTTTATCTTCCAAAAAAACAATACAATTATGTTTTTTATCTTTAAAAGTAGATGTCTAATATAGTACACAAGCCTCAAAAACGGCGTCATCGCTGAGAATATTCTAGCTCGGCGTTCTCTGCGAGAGGATTGGTCAGCATAGTTATCTTAATGAAGTTCTTTACATCCTTAAAGCAAACCGCATTGATCTACAATTCTGGTCTATGGAAATGTCTTTATATAGGACTCCATGTCTTTATTTATTGACTTTATTCATTATATAATACGCCATGACTATTTTTATTAAAAAAAATTTAAATTTAAGTCTTTAAAATATTATTCCATCTGAAATTGATCCAAAATGGATCTTTTGTTGTTGGCGGTTTTTGGCGTTTGAGTTGTCTTTTTCTGTATTTTAGTGGGGTTCAGATTTTTTTTGATTGCTGTTTGTTTCTGTTCGCCATTGTGTATATATTTTATAACCGTAAATAACAGCCCCAGCAGCAGCAAGGGCGCAAAAATGGCAACAGTTTTAGTTCCAAAAATTACCATGAAGACTTCGGGGCCCTTGAATTCACATGGAAGTTTTTATCGCTGGCATTGAAATACTTGTTCTGGCGTTGGCGGTGTTATGTTTTCATGATTGAGTTCATATTCTGTAACATTTTAATTTTTTTTTTGTCTGTTTCCCACTCTGCTAATTTTTTTCCTGCTTCAACAACGCCAGGATTTTAATTGGTTCTCCACCTGATTCAGCGTTTTCTGCTGATTTTCTGGCTTGGTTAATTTCTCCACCTGATTCAGTGTTTTATGATTCTGCTGATTTTCCAGCTCGGTTTCATTTTGAAGGGAAACCAAAATCTACATGATTTAAAAGTTTATTAATCCCATGATTAATGACGGATAACAATGTTCCAAATCTGTAATACAGATCACACCCTAAGGACTTCTAATGACTTTGTTAAAACCGGATCTGGCCGTTAAATCTTACGTTAAGATCTTGTTCAGAATCAAATGGGAGCAAATCTACTGAATTGTTTAGTGTACAAACTAAAGAACGTTTTCCCCCCACACTTTTCCCATTCTGACCCCAGCTGCGCCTTCATACCTGTTTGATACTTTAAAATGTATTGTGGCGACATCTGTTGAATCTGTTCAATGCTGATTCAGTTCGAGGAACTGTTTTGTTTTTCCACATGCTTGCCAAAGAATTCAGCCTCTCTTTTTGGGCATAATAGCTTGGGTCGTCACTTGGTTCATTCTTAAGTTCAGGAAGGTTTAGGCTGCTTGTAGCTGTAGTAGATCATCACTGTTCCTGTTTTTTAATAATTAAATATTTTTATTTTAAAAAAAATGAGCACCGAAAAAATGTTACCAACCTTGTACTACCATTCTGCTGTTATTGGTGGTCTAAGTGTTAGGGATACTCAATGCTTAGTAAAAGCCTGTTAAAAATTAAATACGGCAGATCTTGGCAAACTAGGACTTTGAAGACTCAGCCAAAGCTGAATTGCTATCATTGCAGCTTGTTTGCCACGACAAAGATTTTTCTAGTTAAGCAAGGAATAATTTCCCAGACACTATAAATATGTAAGAAAACAAATACATTTATTAAAAAATGGCTTCACTCGCAATATGATAGGCGGCGCTGTGGTTGAATGCGCTTGCTTTTAGCGGAAGTAATTTTCGCATTTAAGTAAACATGGGGGGGTGACGGCGAGATGAAAAAAAGACATAACAAAGCTATGGAGCTAGCAAACTAGCTGCTGACAAGACGCCTATTGAAAAGCAGGAGACTTGAGCAGTTAGTTTTTATTATGGGACACACTGAAAAAAACATGGGGCAGCAGGTCTTACACATTTAAAAAATGTTGATCAAGCAATAAAAACAATATTATCTAGTAACAGGGCCCAAAACCAATCCCGTCATTGCCCCCACCAAAATTTTCAGAGACTTTTATCAACCATCAGAAAAACAAAAGATGCAAGAAATCGCGTTTATTGTCTTTGGTATGTCACCGTTGTGTATTTTTGTTGCACATATTATTGGCTGAGTAAAAATGAAACAAAAAATTATTATTTCGCCAAAAGGATATTGGAAGGGAATAACTGCAATTAAAAAGGCCTAAGCCAAAGCAGCTGGATGTCAGTGAACAAACAGCAAAAGGAATGGTTATCTAAAACTAAGCGATTTGGCAAATTTATTTACCTGCGCCCAACGAATACTGAGACCACCACTTTGTCAATTACAATCTCCAAAAACGACACCATCAAATGGATCTTCTATATTTCCCTCTGATAGGATTAGACGAACAAAAGATTTAAGTTACGCACTCACAGTCAATTGACATTAGCTTCAAGGTACAAAGATTGCAGAACCTTTAACACAAAAGAGTGCTTTTCTTGCCGTTGCGTTGCCATACAGCTGATATATCAACGAGGACCTTTAGAATTATCCTCGCATGATTCAAGTCGATGGATGGAAAAGAATTTAACGAGGCAAGTCAAGTGAATCAATTTTGTTAAAACATAGAGTTACCATTAAAAGAGGGCATTTACAGGAGTTCTCAGATCACAGGCTATAGTTTGATACTTTTAACAAACAGTTAGCTGAAAGGGACTCTCTTTTTTCCTACCAGTTATCATGAGAGCTGATGTACAATTCTCGCAACACAGAATGGGTTAGAAGCTGCCCTCAGTTTTGCTGCGCAATGAAATAAATGAAGAATTTAAAGGAGTTAAAACAAGTACACGCAATCAAAAAAACAAACAATAGATGTTGCTGAAGTAGAGTCTTCCATCCGGGCAATACTATTACCGTTTGCGTTTAAAAGTAAGGCACCTTTATTTACCGGGGGAAGCAGAAGGGGACACTCGCATCAGGGCAACAGATCCAGTTTGGAGTGTTGACCCATATGAAATAAAAAGAATTGTAAAGATGAATCCGCCCGTGTATTATTTACGAGAAACTGGCACAACAAAACAACCAGCTCCTAAAAGATCTTTTGTAAAAGAAGAACTGCAGATAATTCCCCCAGACACAGTTCCGCTTTAATTATTTTACGGTTCTATAATGTCCATATGCATATGAAAACTCTGGATTAACAAACACACTTTTTGTGTTTTTTTCTGTCTAACGACGTCTTTGTTACAACTGTTGTGTTGATTCATGTAGTTTAAATTCGCAGTTTTACGTTGTCATGATGAAAAGTCTTATTGCCAAACAGTGCTTCTTTGTAGTTGTTATGTGATATGTTTGACTGCACAACACTGCGAGATATTCCTTTGCTTTCTTAATGATTTTCTCCTGGCTCGAAATACTGTACATTTTTGACCTTAACCCCCCATCCCCCTTGATCACCTTTCCAGATTTAAATTTATCCTTCATTCTTTCCTAAAACCTTCTTGTTAGTAATTGAATGTAAAGGCGAGTCTTTAGGATAATCGGACGTGTCATACCATCCTGCATGCCCTTTAGCCATTTCGGTTTCCATTTTCTTTATAGATGTCTTCAGTAGGGGGCATCTATAACAAAACTATCTGTATCTGTGTAAAGTACTCTGGACTCAGGATACGAGGGCTTAAAGTAGTCATAAAGAACTCTAACATCAAAAGCTTTGATAATTCTAAAACAGTAAACCCAAAAAAATACAGGTTTTGTCTAAATTTTACTTTCTTTTTTTTTCATCATTATGCCAAAAAGCTGATTTATGAAATTTTCTGAAGTCCTGATAATTAGGTTTTGAAGTCAGCTTAATTGCTTCGTTCCCTTTTGGGGACTAATCTGACATCTTTACGCTTGTGGGATTCTCCATAGCTTTCCAAAACAGCTGTTGTTCATCAGCTTGAAAAAGTCTTTTTCTGATGCATCTGTGGATTTAGTTCTGAGATCAGTGTTCTTCATGATGTATGGGTTTTATGAACTGTTCTTGATCAAAAGCAATTATGCGATGAAAATGCTGTCAACTTCAACCATGTCTTAAATAAAATTGTAGAAGTCTGTAATGACAGACATAATTTTTTTTGCCTCGAAGATTAGGCACAAGTTTAGGCGGCTCTCCCTTGGATCCATCTTAGACTTTCCTAA
>CM031611.1:84155527-84170713 GCA_018398815.1 Conus ventricosus | reverse complement strand
TGTTGTTTCTGCAGTCTGTAGTTTTGTGTTTGTCTTTCTTACATCCCGTTTATTTCCCATTTTTCCCCACTTCTCTCTGTTTTTCCCCCGCATTTTCCATGGTCAGTTTGTGCTCAGGCAAACATTTGGATAATTGAACCTGTGTTCTCTCTCTCTCTCTCTCTCCTCTCCTTCTCTCTCTCTCTCTCTCTCTCTCTCTCTCTCTCTCTCTCTCACAACACACACACACACACACACACACACACACACACACTCCACAAATGCCTCCTTGCCATTGCTCGAACGAAAAATGTGTAACAAAGAGTTCTCAAATGTTTGTGTTGTATCGTTTCTTCTTGCAAGATTTCATTCTTCTTGTATTTTTCCATCTACACTGCTCAAACCCCTTTCTCGCCTGTTCCCTAACCCTGTCCTCCCCCCCCCCCCCCCCCCATCCCAACTCTTCCCAGCCCCCTCCATAGTGTCTCCTTCTGTGGTTCCCCATCCTCTACCTCATCTTCCCTCTCTCCTTGCAATAGCCATGGGCAATTTGTACCGTGAAGAAAGTAGACGCAATGAAACCAACAGTGGATTGTTTCTCTCTCTCTTTCTCTCAAGTTTTCTCTTTGCTCCTTCTGTTTGTGTCTGTCCCTTTATTGTCTGCTTCCCCACGTTTCTGTCTCTGTGTGTTTGCCTCTCTCTCTCTCTCTCTCTGTCTTTCTCTTTGTCTCTCTGTCTCTCACTCTGTGTATATATATATATATATATATAATATATAATATATATATATATATATATATATATATATATATATATATATATATATATAAAGAAAAAAAAACCCGAAGGTGCTGGGGAGGACCCAGAGAAGCACTGTCTTCACCTGCCTTTAGAGCAGTCCTGTACCACCCTTGGAGGCCTGCGCTGTGTTGACGATGGTACAGGCACGCGCAGGACACTCCATTAAGATATCAAGGGACATAACTGCTCCTGAACAGAGGTAAATCAGACTACAGGATGCAGCTCATAACAGCCTTAAAGTAGCATCCCCATGGGTGTACCAGCCCGTATTTCATGACTGCAGAGCCCACCGGCGAAACACACCACCCTCCAGCTGCCGAGCACACCCCACAGACCCAACCACCCCTGCCTACGGACAGATGAAGACAGTGCCACTCCAGACACAGCCAAGCTTTCGCCATACGGTCTTATGTGCCCTCAAGAGAGAATCCAAAGTTATATATATAATGCTGAACAATTAAGTAGTGGGAGAAAACAAGTGCAGGTTAACAATTCTTCAGTCGTTTATAGTTATGACTTGGCAAAGATTTGAACTTATAAATTTAAAGAAAAAGTGAAGATGAAGAAATTGGGAGAATAATTATAAATATGAGAAAGCCCTTCACTAGCTGCATATATATATATGTATGTGTGTGCATGTGCATGTGTGTGTGTGTGTGTGTGTGTGTGTGTGTGTGTTTCAAAGTCATTGTCATGTACTTCTTTTTGGTGGCTAGGACTTCTGAAACGTACTTTCCTGTGCAGGATTATGGTCTTGCGTGTGTTGTCCACCTATTGTCAACCCCTCTCTTATTGTTTCCCCTCTCTCTTCACCCTCTCTCTTCCTCCCCTCTCAATATCCTCTCCCTCCCCAAAGTGTGCCTCACTCTGATTCATCCATCCCGTCTCCTTGAAACAGCCGCAGGCAATTGTAAACCGTGAAGAACGTGGACATAATCGAACCCAACAATAGGTTGTCTCTCCATCTCTATGATTTGTTGTTTTGGTTCTTTTGTTAACGTATGTCTTCTGCCTGTATGCATGCTTCTGCCTCCGTTTACATCTCTCTCTCTCTCCCCTCTCTCTCTCTCTCTCTCTCTCTCGCTCTCTCGCTCTCTCTCTCTTGCTTTCTCTCTCGCTCTCGCTCTCTCTCGCTCTCTCTCTCTCTCCTCTCTCTCTCTCTCTCTCTCTCTCAAAACGGGCTTGCCAGTCAAGCATGTCATGCGAGCAGATGTGTGACAAAAACGTCTTAGATACTTGTGTGTGTGTGTTGATGCTTCTCCACCCATGTGTTTGTCTTCCACCCTATTCGTTCATGTTCCCTTCCACTGTCCTCAACTTTCCTCTCACTGTTCCTCCAGATGCAGTCCGTCCCCCCATACCCCACCCTTCCCTCTCTCCTTGCAGTGGCTCAGGGCGATTTGCACCTTGAAGCAGATAGACATTAATCGAACCTGACGTGGAGTGTTTACCCCTCTCTCAGGTTTCACCCCACTCCACCCCACCTTGTTTCTGTGTTAAAAATCTGTCTGCCTGTGCGTGTTTCTGTCTCGGTTTGTTGTTCAACTCTCTCTCTCTCTCTCCTCTCTCTCCTCTCTCTCCTCTCTCTCCTCTCTCTCTCTCTCTTTGTGTGTGTGTGTGTGTGTGTGTGTGTGTGTGTTGTGTGTGTGTGTGTGTGTGTGTGTGTGGTCTATTTGGGTCTCTCTTCCCGTATTCCTCTCATTCTCTTGTTGTCTCTGTCTCTCCTTATGTCTTGATTTTCAAAAGCCGTGGCAGCTCCATGCAGGTCTCATTGTGACAAGGGTCTCTGAATAGAGTAAGTGTGAGGTGGGGGTGGGAGGGGTGGGTGTTGTGCATGTGGTGTGGGGTCAATTCTGCAAAAACGTTTTCTCATGTTCGTCATCTCCACTGTCCCACCCCATTTTCGATCGTTCCCCCCCTTCCTCTTCTCTTTCCCTTCCACGCCCTCCTTTCAAATAGCCCCCTGCCATTTCCACCCTAAAGCCTGTGTCATACCGTCACTTCCACACCCTCCTTACAAATAGCCCCTGGCCATTTCCACCCTAAAGCCTGAGTCATACCGTCACGATTTTGGGCATATTAGCTGCGATTGAAGATACGATAGTTGTTCGTGGCAAGGCGTAGACACACACATGTGCATCACCCACAGTCTCGACAGGAGATGGATTGCTCAGGACAGACCCGAAGGACGAGGAAATAATTGTGAACCTATTCAAGAGAGTCGTAGTACAGCTAGGGTGTTTTTGTTGTTGTTGTTGTTGTTGTTAATTGCTAGGTAGTTGTAAAGGTATTACAACGCTGTGTAGGTAGCATATTCTTACAGCTGCTGCAAGGGCATTCGTGGCATTCTGTCCATAATCACAGCTTTGTTTAGTGCAATTCAAGGACCCAGCCTAGCAAGTGACACTTGGAATATTGCTTGTTGCTATCAGACAAAATTCTTTTAATCGGGCCTATATTCCTTTCTCAGTTCACTCATCAAACATTCATATACAGGTCGATGCCTTCGCAACAACCAGGACCCAACCGCCCACATTCTTCTCTTCCTGAGTCTTTGTTTCTCCCAACACGGGCAATAACAGCTTTTTTTTTCATGCCATCTCTCAGTCCTACTGTGCTTTGAACATGCAGCAGCTTTTGCACAGAAGCCAGGGACATTGTAAGCTACTCCGAAATCAAAATTGAATGGCACTAAGCAATTGTGGGGCTTTTTATATACACAAATCGCATGGAATAGCATTACAATTTGAAAAATCCTGGTTGTTCATAGGTCCATAGATGTAAATCGTTGCTTAACTGTATGTAAACATCGCTTATCCTTTCCATTCGTCTGTTATTATAAGGAATTATTATAAACTGTCTTAGTAGTAGATCTTATCAGGTAAAGAGTATCATTATACACCGCTACAAGTCTTGGTGAAACATTCACAAGAATGATTTCAAATCTTTCAAGGTTCACGGGCATTGACCATAGAATAACCGTTGTTGCCCATAGGATGCTGCAGCTGGGCCTTGTAATCACAGCTTACCACAGCGAACACGATTCGTAAGATTGTGGATTATCATGAGCAGACAGTGTGTATCATCGTTAAAGATAATTCTGAAAATTGAACTAAAAGGTTGGTTGTCTCTTCAAGTCTCCATTGTCGTATAATATATACAAACACATAAAGATGATGATGATGATGATGATGATGATGATGACGATGAGATGTGCTGACGGGTGATACCTGATTTCTAGGTTATCTTTCTGTATGTAGATCGCTGTCTCTATAAATGTTTGAAGCCGTCAGTCTCAATTTTCTGTAATTCTGTCTGTCTTGTCTGTCTGTCTGTCTGTCTGTCTGTCTGTCTCTCTCTCTCTCTCTCTCTCTCTCTCCCCTCTCTCTCTCTCTCTCTCTCTGTCTGTCTGTCTGTCTGTCTGTCTCTCTCTCTCGCTCTCTCTGTCATTTCTGTGTCTGCCTCTGTATCTATCTGTTTGCTGTATGTCTGTGTGTCCGTCTGTCAATTCTGTCTGTCTGTCTGTCTCGTCTGTCTGTCGTCCTGTCTGTCCTGTCTGTCTACCTGTCTCTGTCCTGTCTGTCTCGCTCTCTCTCTCTCTCTCTGTCTCTCTCTCTCTCTCTCTCTCTCTCTCTCTCCTCTCTCTCTCTCTCTCTCTCTCTCTCTCTCTCTCTCTCTCTCTTTCTCTCTCCGCCACTACTGTCGTATGCCCTTCCCTCTATCTCTCCGCTAAAATGTGAATGCCCAGAGTTGTCGATCCTTACAAGCTTCTAAATTTTTTAGCAAGACATTTGAAAGGTTTGCGTGTGTGTTTTTATTTCTTTCCCTGGAAGATTTTATTTTTAAGTTTCTCGACTCTCTACTCCCACTCTCCTATCTCTATTGTCCTTCCTCTCTCTCTCTCTCTCTCTCTCTCCTCTCTCTCTCTTTTCTCTCTCTCTCTCCTCTTTTCTCTCTCTCTCTCCTTCTCTCTCTCCTTCTCTCCTAATACTCACCTTTGAATAGCTGCAGAGGGACGTTTTGATAATCGAACCTAATGGTTTGTTTTCTCTCCAGCTCTCCGTTCTTTTACAATATCTGAATATTTGAATGTGTGTGTGCGTGTGTGTGTGTGTGTTGTGTGTGTGTGTGTGTGTGTGTGTGTGTGTGTGTGTGTGTGTGTGTGTGTGTGTGTGTGTGTCTCTTGTCTGTCTGTATAACACTGGAAGTCGTCTGACTTCCGTCCTGTGGTCCCTCTCTTCCAGCTAAACTCTCTCTCTCTCTCGCATCTCTCTCTCGTCTCTCTCCTCTCATTGCTCTCTCTCTCGAATGCCTCTCTCCCGTCCTCTATTGTCCACCTCTCTCTCTATTCTTATTCTTTCTCTTCTCCTCTCTCTCTCTCTCTCGCTCTCTCTCTCTCTCTCTCCCTCTCATCCCTCCTCTCTCTTTCATATTCTCTCTCGTCTTTCTCTCGCTCTCTCTCTTCTCTCTGCTCAGGTATGTCTCGTCTGTCTCTTCCCCCCCCCTCCGCCTCTCTCTCTCTCTCTCTCTCTCTCTCTCTCGCGCTTGTCTTTTCTCTCTTCCTTCGCTCTCTTCTCTCTCTCTCCTTTCTCGCTCTCTCTGCGCCTCTCCATCTCCTCTCTCACTCCCACCTCTCTCCCGTCATTCTCTCCTCTCTCTCTCTCCTCTCTCGCGCTCTTCTCTCTCTCTCCTCTCTCTCTCTCTCCTCGAACGTGCGTTCCAGCATGCATGGTCATGTTTGCAGATGTCTACAAGGACGTCCTCAGACAGTGGTGTTGATGCTTCGTCTGCAAGATTCCTTATTTTGTCGTGTGTTGGCCTTCCACCAATTCTGTCTCGTTCCCTGATCCCCCGGTCTTCCACCCACGACTTTCTCTCACAGCTGTTCGCCCTATGTGCTTCCGTCCGTCCTCGATCCCCACTGTTACACACAAAAAGCGCTGACTTCCTCAAGTACAAGGCAAGTGCAGTACTGCTAGCTTGTAAGAATTACGTAGTAGATCCTGTGGTAGGTGGTTCGACTTGCAGCGACCAAAATACACCAGCGTTATTGCAGACGAAAGTATCCTTTTATTTACAAAGGTGTAGATTATATAACGAAAAGCAAACCACTGACCTTCAGGTTCATACGTCCGTACATGAACTCAATCGTACATGCAGCAGTGAATATTCGAGCTAATGGCAGCGTTCTCGTCGACTAGACTCTAACTCGGTGAAACAGAATCCGTCTAGACTAAAAAGCTCTTTCAACATATCTCATTTTCTCTTCTCGTCAGTTCGCACAGCTCTCATTCTTTTATATGCTATATAAAGAATATTCTCGAACAGCCCGATCATTCTGTTCTAGAATACTCTGCATATCAGTAATCATTACCTATGAAAGCGCGACGACCGTAGCGAATGTAAATTCGTCAGCTTCTTAACATTCTCGAACTTTTCCCGGCAATGCACAGCAAACTTGCGGAAACTGTCATAAGACGTTGAATATTCAATCGCATATCATCGATCCATCAACAATAACTGTACAATTAGGCATACATTCTTCGTTCCTAACGTTTTAAAACTAATCAACAATAGCACTCACTGTCACAGGACCGAAAATACAGAGATCTAAAACGAAAAATAATAGGACGGCTAGTCGGAATTATTGCTATACGTCTTTCACAAATGTTCCCCCCTCCGCTCGTCTCCCTGTTTAAGTGGCGAGGGGCGATTTGCTTCCTGAACCTAGATATACGTAGTGGACCGCGACAGTGGATTGTTTAGCACTCCCTCGCATTTCGCCGCATCCCACCTTTTTGTGTAAAGGTTTTTAAAGTTCCACCTTTTCTTTATTCGTTGTCTGCCTGCCGCGTTTCTGTCCCTTTTGTGTTACATGTCCCGTCTGTCTGCCTGTGCATCTGTCTGTCCTGTCGCTTGTCTGTCTGCCTGCTGTATGTTCTGTCTGTCTCTGTCCCTGTCTCTCTCTCTTGTGTGTGTGTGTGTGTTTGTTGGTGTGTGTGTGTATCGCGCGACGCGCGCAGTGCAAGCGCCTGTTTGTCTATTTCTCTCTTTTGTCCCCTAAATCCTCTCATTCCCTCTTCTGTCCTGTCCTGCCCCTTATTTCCGCTTTCTCCCCTGTCTCAGTTTTTTCATAGAAGCATAGCTGCTCTTCATGCAGTCCTTATGGACAAGGATCTCTGAATAGTGTGTGTGTTGTGTGTGTGTTCTGTGTGGTGGGTGTGTGTGTGTTGCGTGCGGCGGGCGTGCGGGCGTGCGTGCGTGCGTGCGGTGTGTGTGTGTGTGTTGTGTGTGTGTGTGTGTGTGCGTGCGGTGCGTGCGGTGCGTGCGTGCGAGCGTCTGTGGGAGTGTGTGTGTGGTGTGTGTGTGTGTGTGTGTGTGTGTGTGTGGTGCGTGCGTGCGTGCTAGCGGCGATCGTGTTTGTGTAGTGGTGTGTGCTTGTGTGTGTGTGTGTGTGTGCATGCGTGCGTTGCCGAGCGTGCGTGCGGGGGGGCGTGTGTTGTGCGGGTGCGCGGGGCGTGTGTGCGTGCATATGTACGTGGTTGCGTGTGTGTGTGTTGTGTGTGGTGTAGGTGTGTGGTGTGTGGTGTGAGGAGTGTGGTCCGCAAGATCGTGTTTCTCTTGTACGCCGTATCTCTCTTCCATTCCCCTTTGTCTCTTCATACTCTCCCCGGTGGCGCGTTTTGTCATGCCCTTTGGTCTCTTCCAGTCCCTTTGTCTCTTCCTTCCCTTGTCTTGTCCGTCTTGGCTCGCTTTCTGTCCTGGCCACATTCTTTTCTTCCATGGCCCCTGCGAATTTTCAACTGTTCTAAGAGCCTGGCTCACAGTGTCCGAATTGTGGCTATACTTGGCCACGATTGAAGAACTACAATCATCCGTGCTAGCGCAGACCACATGCCACGGCACATCAGCATCAGTCTTGGCAGGAGATGGATGTCAGAACAGATGCTGGAATAGACAAGGCAGGACAATTTTGAGCCTAGTCAAAAGAATCATTGCACTGCTACGGATTTGTCCCTTCAACTAACAAGTCTAAATATTGGCCTGTAACCTACAAGGCTAACCTATGTGGGTCCTGTTACTACAAGGCTACATTTGTCCGAGTAACGACAAGGCTAACGAATGGTCCTTTTTATTTACCAGGCCTTCATAGCGTTACAACACATTTCTGCATATTGCTGACAACGATTGCAAAGGCACTCAAGTATCCTGTAAATTATCCTGACACTAGTAACATAACTCCAAAGACAGAGTGTGGCATAGTGGTCCTTGGAACACGTCTTTTCCACTCTGACTTAAGCTCTGGAAAGCAAGCGCATGTTCATTTTCTTCAGTTAATTCATCAACGTTAATTCTGGAGATACATTCAACAGCTCCGGCCTGACTTGCTGTTTTCTGTTTTAAATGCCCTTTGACTTTCCCGACACGGGCAGTAGCAAGATATTTCTGCCATCGCGGTTCAGTCCTCTTGATTTTAAGAAGCAGCAGTTGTTTGCACAGAAACCAAGAACATTGTGGGATACTCAAGAAACCAACACGACTGACGGGAGGCAATGTTTTGTCCCTGTAATACCCAGGTCCGCGTGGATTGTATAACAAGTTTTACAAAATCTTGGTTGCTTTATAGGTCGGAGTGTGTATGTGAATATGCTTACGTCGTGTTTCGTCTCTTTAATGGTATGAGAACTACTGTTGTAGCAGCAGATACCTTAGGTCGATCTACAGTAATCGTAAACACAGAAACAAATAGGGGTGAAGCCATTAATAAATTTGAATTCAAATCTTTGACACCTTGCGTGCATTCAAACTATCCCGCCATATTGAACCTAGGTAGTCAGAGGAAGTGCAGTGTGGGTTGCAGTCACGAGCTCCCCCCAACAACAAAAACGATTTATAAAGTTCGTAGAACATGCATGAACTGACAGTGTGTACCGTCTTAAAACGACGTTCGAAAGCGAATCTAACAGTGTGGGTGTGCTGGTCATGTTTCCTGTTTGCTTCTCTCTATCTCTGCTCTCTCTTCCTCTCTCTCTCTCTCTCTCTCTCATCTCTCTCAACACTACGAAACTGTTCAATCGTGTTACTGTTTGGTCAATCAGGGGAGATTCCATTTCTTAGAATATCCAACGTGAAGAGACTGTTCTGGCACAAGTCTTAGCGCTGTAAGCTCTCGGGTGACCACAATGCTTGGGTTATTCTACAGCAAGCTGACCAATCCTGGATTTTACTACGCTTGATCTCCCTTGTATCCTTAAATGACTTTAAGCATAGGTTCAAAGATTTTCCATCCAGTTTCATTCTGAGTACTTAGAGATTTTAGGGTTTGGCCACGTATGTTCCCGCCCGATACACTGTCTTTTCATGGTACTTTTTCGGCCGGTTCGCTGGCGCTTTGGGTGTACGGTTGGTGTCACCAGAAAAGGTATAGGAGTGTGTATATAGGCATTTGCTGCCAATGCCGTGCAGACATAAGCAGCTGGCGAGCCGCGCTGGATGGTCCCTATCTAGCCAACAAAAAGGCCTTGAAACAGGCGAGATGACAGATTCTGTTCCTTAAAGGTGGATTTCGATGGCCTCATGTAATCTGCTAGTAAAAGGGTGGGGGAATTTATATGCCTCCGGATTGGGGGGTTTATTCGCATTTCCTTTTATTCCGTCCAGCTTCCCAACTTGGACACACCCCTTTATCCTGAATCTTTGCCAGTGAGGAGTGTAGCCCTAATGGTTTTACTTCCAATTCTAACTGTCAACGTATTCTTTGGTCAATCAGAGGGAGCTGGCATCTCTACGAGAACTAAGTAAAGCTTTTTTCTGCACAGGTCTTAGCGCTGTCACCACATGGTGACTAAACATTACTTGAGAGAGATTAAACAGGCAGAGCTGAAAAGCTTCTTGTGAACGCCTTTTGGGACCTCCCTTGATCCTTAAAATGGAGCTGGAACATAGTCAAAGAGTATCGCCTATATTGTGCACGTGCCTTTCAATTGTTTCAGTTTTCACAACTGTTTCCTTCTCAATCTTTTCGTTCGTTTACTTTTCTACTCTTCGCTGGCGTTGGTTGTTGGGGTGCGGTTGAATTCTATATAGGACCCTTGTGGGAGAATACCAAAGACTTGCGGACTATCTCCATTTGATGCCAAGGTGCGATATGATAAGCTGTGCTCTCTGCTGAAATCCAATCCACGAAGAAAGCCCTGAGCAGATGAATATAAATGATTGTAAATGGGGTTACGAGGTCCGTACGCTGCTACAAGGAAGGAATGTTATACGTATATCCTGACTTTTGAGAAAGAATTGTCAGCCTGCACTTGGTTTACACCCCATACAATTGTGCTCCTCTCGCTCGTCTCTCTCTCGACTCTCCGTTCCGTTTCTCCGTCTCTCTCTCGTCGGTGCCGGATAGCATTAATGTCCATCTGCTCTGCTCTCTCTTCTCTCTCTCTTACCAACGTCCCTCATCTCGCTGTCTGTCTGTCTGCTGTCGTCTGTCTCTCTCTCCTCTCGTCGTCTCACTCTCTCTCTCTCAGCATGCTTCTCACTCTCCGCTACACACCCTCTCTCTCGTACTCTACAAACCAGATGTCCCTCCTCTCTCTCTCTCTCTCTCTCGTAATCTCCTCTCTCTCTCTCTATCCAAAGTCTCTCTCATCCCCCCTCTCTCACTCTCTCTCTCCCTCCACTCATCCCTCTCTCTCCCTCTCTTTCCCTCTGCTCTCTCTAAAACCTCTCTCTCTCGCCTCTAGTCTCGACTCCGCCTCTCTCTCTCATCTACCTCTCTCTCTCCCTCTCCCTCCCTCTCTCCTCCCTCTCTCTCTCTCATCTCTCTCCCTTCCCCCTCTCTCTCTCTCTCGTCTTCTCTCTCTTGTTCTTCGTCACACTCTCACTCTCTCCCCTCTCTCTCTCTCCCCCCTCACATCTCTCCCTCTCCCTCTCTCGTCTCTCCTACTCCTCCCTCTCCCCTCTCTCTCTCTCTCTCTCTCGTCTCGCTCCGGTCTCTCTCTCTCCTCACTCTCCTCTCCTTGCCATATCCCTCCCTTCCTTCTTGTTTCCCTCTCCTAAAACGGGTTTGCTCCATGCTGGTCCCAGCCTTACAGGCTCCCAATTTGGTCAGCAGGACTTTGAAACGTTGTGTTGTGTTTGTTTGGTTTTTTGTTCCACCCGCATAGATTTAATTTCAAAGTTGTTCGTCTCTCTTCTCTCTTACCCGCTATCGTCCCCCCCCCCCCCCCTCTTCCTTCGCATCCTCCCCTTTGCATAAGCTGCAGGCGTTCTGTACCCAGAGGAGAACGTTTTGATAATCGAAACCTAACGCTTTAGTTTTTCTTTCCAGTTCTCCAGTCTCGTACAATGTCTGTCTTTTTTAGATGTTTGTCTGTCGGTTCTGTCTGGTCTGTTCCATTGTCTCTCTCTCTCTCCCTCTCTCGCCTCTCTATCGCTCTCATCTCTCCCGCGTCGGTCCTAAGTACAACGCTCAATAACAGATCGATCCTCCAAGAGCCCCCAAATGTGTGCGAGGACATCCAGACACGTTTGAATGTTTCTTCAAGATGTAATTTTTGTTTCATCCTCCCGTGCTCCAGCCTCTTTCTCAGTGTGTTACTACTTCCCTGCCCTGTGCCCGTATATCACTCCAAGACCATCAGGCCCTTGTTACAGCGAGGTGTCAACCTTGTTGTATGTTTGGATAATCGAAACCAGCAATGGGTTGTGTGCGCAATATTATCCTTGCCCCCGCCCCAAATTATTTTTCCTGCTAATATCGTCTGTTTCAATGTTTGCGCGCGCACACACACGACACACGCACACGCACACACACACACACGCACGCACGCACGCACACTTATAACACACACCCACACACACACACAAGATATATAGATATATAAGAAATATATATATTTACTGACAAACTAATAAATTCCCAAGGATAAGGAACCGCACCGTTCCAGACAACTTACGAGCAGCTTTGAGTTGCAATGACTGGCCAGAATATTGAATTATAATCAAAGCTTGCGTCTTAAGTCTTAGATTGACGAAAGAGGGGGAATAACCATTCAATATATGCAGTGGTAGATGATTTCCCTAACTTACAGTAGTGCTTAGTGGATGAATGGGGAAAAATAAAATTAAATGCTCTCAAATGAGCCTGTCAGCATGGCTTATATTCTCCAAGGGGAGACATCCTCCAATAGGGAAGGAAACTCACTAACTTATAACTCCTGGGCATATTCCGATATTTCGTAACTTGTGTTTTCTCCTCAGTGACCGCGGAAAGTGGTTAATTGACTCCTCTGCCTTTGTCAGTTTTAAGAAGATAGCAATCCCGAGAAAAGGTTGGGTGGTGCATCGTGAGTAAGGTTTGTTGAAGTGTTTCAAAAAACCATCCAAAGGTGCCATCTAAGAAGCAAAAGAAAATCATAAAAGAGCAAAACAAGCTACATTTTCTTGTGAAAGTAATAACAAAAAAAGAACGCCTCTAAGACACAAGTGCTGATGCCAGTTCTTGGAATGAAGTCCGCAAGGACTAAAATACAAAAACTAATAAATTCCAAGGATAAGTTCCTGGGCACCGCAACCGTTTCCAGCTACTAACAGAGCACGTTGGTGTTGCAAATGACCTGAAAAAACTGAATATAAACAAAGCTTGCTCTTATGTCTTAGATTGGGAAGAAGTAGGGAGATACGCAGTCATATCTGCAGGTGGGTAAGAGGATTCAGCCTAGACTAACATATTTGCTTGAGTGGTGAATGGGGAAAAATAAAATACATGCTTCTCAATTGAGCCTTCCAGCAAGCGTTATATCTCCAAAGGGAGACATCCTCCAATAGGGAGGGAAACTCCACTAACATATAACTCCTGGTCATATACCGGAGATTTTCGAAACTTGTGTTCTCCTCAGTTACCGCGGAAATGGTAATTTGACCGTAGTCCGCTCCTGCCTTTTCAGTTTTAAGACGAATGATTCCCAGAAAAGGTTGGTGTGCAATTCCGTAGGATGTTTGTTGAGTGTTCAAAAAACCACCAAAGTGCCATCGAAGTAGCAAAAGATAATCATAAAAGAGCTAAACAAGGCTACATTTTCTTGTGAAAAGTAAAAACTAAAAAAGAGATCCTCGAAGACTCTAGTGCGAGGGCCAGTTCTTGGAATGAATCCGCTAGGACAAAATACAAAAGCAACTAATAAAATCCAAGGAGAAGTACCGCACTACCGTTCCAGCAACTTACGAGAGCAGATTGTGGTTGCAATGACTGCAAGAAAATATGATTTATAACTAAGCTTGCTCTTATGTCTTAGATTGAAGATATAGGGGAGATACGCATATGAATGATATATATATATGTATCCCTCTCGGCAGCCGTAGCTAGCCTCTCGTGACTCTGCTCTCTGTCGTCAGTCCTGTCTCTCTCTCTCGTCGCTCGTTCTCATCTCTCGTTCACACTCTCTCTCTCTCTCTCACTCTCCCTCCTCTGGCTCGTCATCTCTCTCTATCTCTCTCTCTCCATCCCTCTCTCTCTCTCTCGTTCTCTCGTCGCTCTCTCTTCTCTCGTCCATCCTCTCTCTCTCTCTCTCCCTTCAAATGCTTTCCTGCCGATCGAATATGTGTCATGCACGCGAGTTGTGTGACAAGTACTTCTCATCGTTTGTTTGTTTAGGTTCTTTTGCTGGAAAAATTGTTTACGGTGTTTTGTCATTTCCTTATGCCCCACCTGTTTCTCTCTTCTTCCCTTCCGCTGATCCACTTAGCCCGGACACGTCCTTCCGCCGCACCCTTCCACCCTGATTTATACCAAATCGTGCCTCGCCCCCCCGCCCCCCCCCCCCCCCCCCCCCCCACCGCTAACGTTTTTCCCCTGTAAATGTCACACTTCCCCGATCTCACCTCGTTTACATCTTCTGAAATAGCCAAGACAATTACACCCGGACACAGGTAGGCATCATCGAGCGGCACGCTATGGAATATTTATCTCCAAGATTTTTGCCTATTATTCGCTGTTTCCTTAATTATCTCTCTCTCGCTCTCTCTCTCTCTCTCCGCTCTCTCCTCTCCCTCGTCTCGGCACCCTCTCATCTCTCTCTCCCTCTCATCCTCTCTCTGTCTGTCTCCTCTCTCTCTCTCGCTCTTTCTCCTCTCTCGCTCTTTATGTTGCTGTCTGTCTGCTTCGTCCTGTAAATTGTATTTACGGTCTAGGGTCTGTTACGGCGGGCTCTCATCCTCGTTCTGTTTTCCCCCCCCCCCCGCCTCTCTCTCTCTCTTCTTCTCATTTCCCCCCCGTCTCTCTCTCTCTCCCTCTTCTGTCCTGTCTCTCTCCGTCTCTCTGCGCTCCTCTCTCTCTCTCCGTATCGTCTATCTTCTCTCTCCTCTCTTCACTCTCTTCACTCTCCGTCTCTCTCCATCTCTCTCCTCTCTCTTGCGAAGTTTATAGCAGAAGCAAATATTCTTCAAAAAAAGAGCGTTTCGATACTATGAAGTAGAATTAATGTACATTTTTTCTGTTATTAAGTCCTATGTCCTCTCAACTGATTGACTAGGTCCAGTTGGTCACGGTTGCTATTTATGATGTTTACTAATGTCATCTTGCTTGCTGTTGCTCTTTTAATTTTATACTTTCTTAATTTTGTTCAAGCTGTGTTCCCCATGTCAAATAGCAGGTTTTGTTTGATGACATTAAACTAGCGGTATTCATTGTCATTGGTCATTGCATTCTCTCTCTCACTCTCTCTCTCCTCTCTCTCTCTCTGTCTTCTGTCTCTCGGCTCAGCTCTCTCTCTCTCTCTCTCTCGCCCCCCCTTTCTCTCTTCTCTCTCTCTCTTCTCTCTCTCTGTGTCCGTCTGTCTTCTGTCTCTGTCTGTCTGTCGGTCCTACTCTCTCTCTCGCTCGCTCTGTCCTCGTCGCTCTCTCTACTCTCTTCGCCTCTCTCTTCTCTCTCTCTCTCTCTCTCTCTCTCTGCTCTCTCTGCTCTCTCTCTCTCTCGTCTCTCCTCCCCTTGGTCCCACCCCTTCCGCACTTGACACTACGTGTTTACTCTCTCAGTCATTTTGTCTAAGCGTGGCCACGATTGAAGAAATCGTATTTAACCGAGTAAACAGTGAACACAGACCTGGCACCAGGTACATTCGGTGTATTTGGTAGGCCAGTCGCAGAGCTGTCGTAAACATCTAGCATATTCGGGCAGAAGGGCTCTACAGGCATCATAGCCTGCCAAGCACATTGTCAACAGCAGTTTGTTTCAACTCTGACCAAATTGCTTGAATGGCAGTTTTAAAATTCGTTTCTCAGTTCGCTCGTCATGACGTTTTGTACCGCAGTTGTCTTCTCAACAAGCAGTGCATGATCCTGTTTTCTTCTTTCTGCTTATCTGCTTATATATTTTGTTGTCGTACCCCTAAAAGCTGGCAATGTCAG
>CM031611.1:84148027-84150527 GCA_018398815.1 Conus ventricosus | reverse complement strand
AAACCATTTTCAATATGTGATAAAAGAATGGGTAATAAAACGGCAAAAATCGTATGAAAAATGGGGAAAAAAGCGCAGGCCCGGAAATAAGGTTGTTTGTGAAATGTTTTCAAACGTGCCAACCAAATGTTTTGTTTTCTAGTCCTGTTTAATCGTGTTCGAAAAAGGAATTTTTCCCGGAGCATGGTCAAAAATCGAAATAACCCTCTTACAAAAAAGGAGCAATAAAACCCCGAAATTCCGGGGCATTGCACTGACAAGTATCTTAAGTAAAATTTATACACATATTTTTATAAAAGTTTAATGCTTGGGCAAAAGGGAAAAGAAAAAAATTACAAAAAGAAAAGGGATTTCGTTCGGGATTAGCAAAATAAGACCACTTTTTTACTTGTATCCTTTTCAGAAATCCCGTTAAAAAAAAAAATTGAATGTTGCCTTTGTTGATTTCCAAAAAAAGCTTTGATTCCGGGAAACAGAAATGTTTTTTTGTGGAATGTTTAAGGAAAAGTGGTGTGAAGGGGGAAGTTGTATGCGCTGTGCGAGGAATGTATGACTCCGTTTGCAGGGTTTTTTTCTGAAAAAGGTATTTATTCAGTTTTTCAATTGTCCACGTGGGTAAAACGGGGATGTCTGTCACCCCCCAGTTTTTTGCTTTTTTCTTTTCGACTTGCTGTAGTTTTTCAGAGATGGGGGGCAGGGAACAAAGGGTTTTCCGGGGGCTACTGAGCTTTTTTTTTTGTTGTTGCTGATGTGTTGTTCCCCTTTTGATACATGTGGTTGCGAAACAGTTGGACATTTTTAAAAAAGGATCTGATAGTTTACAATAAAATGTAAATTTAAGTAAATAATATCATGGTTTTTTAAAATGGAGGGCTTTTAGCACAACATGAAGATGGTTCTCGGCAGATCAAAGTTAAAGTGACAAATAGTTATAAATATCTAGGTATATTTTTCCTACAAAATTTAAATAAAAACATGCTGGGTGGAGAGTGTGGAAAAAAAGGGAAAAAGAGGGGTCATTGACTTTTAAAAACAATGAGAAACTGAATTCAGTTTTATGGGGTCTTTTTTGGAAATTATTTGACCCCAGATACAACCCAACGACATACGCATCTGAGGTGTGGGGCGTTGGACCGCCCACATGGAAAAAAATTCTACTTATGCAATAAAAACGTGTTATGGGGTGCGTTTCATGCATCAAATAAAAGTTTATGGCGAAAATGGTCGATATCCCTTTGTCTATACAAAAAATCAATCATTTTAAAAAGGTTTGATTGTTTATTTACCTGCCCCAGCTCTGAATCAAGGTATGAAATGCTTTTGCTCAACACGATATGGGAAATTTAAGGGTATCTCGTGTAAAGAAAGTACTAAAAGAAAATGGTTTTGGAAACGTTGGCTTTTTCAGGGGGGGTAGGCAATATGCGAGGTTTATATCCCGAATTTACTGATCGTTTTTTAAATTTTTTTTTTAAGACAAAACTGGATTCCCGCATGGATGGAAACGTCAAAAAGAATGGTTCTCTCATTTTAAAAATATTTGGAAAGGAAAAGTTTTCAGTTTATTACAAATAAAAGGCATAAATATAATTTAACAAAATTTCGAACTAAAAACTGGGGGTCATGCAAACAGAAATGGTTCAAGCTCGGACAATAAAGCATGCCCCATGTGTGTAGGGAAACAACAGTGAAATGAAAGGGATTTTGTTTTTTTTTTGTCCTGCTACGCAGATATTCGAAGTAGATGTAAAATTTTTTAGGGAGCCAGTGCTCAAAAAAAAGCCTCGTAAACAAATTTTTTTATTAGAAGAATGAACAAAAACCCTTCATTTGCAAGTATATGCAGAGCTTGTGTTTTTTGAAAAAAGAATATCTTAAACAATTTGTTTTAGCCAAAAAGTTTTGACGTGTATAAACCCCGTTGCGCTTTTGTGTTTTTTCATGGGTTTTATGGTCGAGCAATGGATTGTGAAGTGTGCAGAGTAGTGGTGAGTTTGTTGTTGTTTTGTGTGGTGTGTGTTGTGGTGTTTTGGGTGTGGTGTGTGTGTGTGTGTGTGTGTTTGTGTGTGGTGTGTGTGTTGGGGGTGTGTGTGGGGGTGCGCAGGTGTTATGTGTGGAGTGGGGTTTTTTTATCCGCAAAAAGTTTGTGTTGCCCCATTGTAGATTTGAATTTTGTTTAAACTGTTTTTGTTTCTATGTTTTTTGCTTTAATGGCAGATTTTGACGCATGTGTTAATACTGAAATTGTAAAACCCCTTGCCAAAAAGGGGGTTTTATTGGCAAATTTTAAAAATGTTCTGTTCAGTGTCTCTTCCCCTTCTCCTCTCTCTCCTCTCTCCTTCCTTTTTCTCTTTCGCTCTCTCTCTCTCTCCCTTCTCCCCTCTCTTCTCTCTTTTTCTCTTCTCTCTTTTTTTTTTCCTCTCTCTCTCTCTCTCTCTCTCTCTCCCTCTCTCTCTTCTCCCTCTCCCCTCTCCTCTCTTCTCCCCGTCCTAAAACAGTT
>CM031611.1:84137062-84142027 GCA_018398815.1 Conus ventricosus | reverse complement strand
GATCATCGACCCTCATGCTTGTTTGTTTTTGTTTGTTTTGGTGTTGTTGTTTTTTTCATTCCAGCTCTCCATTATTTCACGGTTGCTGTTCGTTTTCTATATGTCTGTCTGACGCTCTGTCTGTTACTGCTTTGACCTTTTTTTTAAAACTGTTTTTGTCTCTGTTTCTATCTTTGTTGCTATCTCTGTCTTTGTCTGTCTGTCTCTGTCTGTCTCTGTCTGTCTCTCTCTGTCTCTTTGTCTGTGTCTGTCTGTGTCTATATCTGCCTGACCTTCTGTCTGTCTCTGTCTCTGTCTCTGTCTCTGTCTCTCTCTTTCTCTCTCTCTCTCTTCTCTCTCTCCTCTCTCTCTCTCTCTCTCTCTCTCTCTCTCTCTCTTCTCTCTCTCTGTCATTTTTTGGGGATTGAGTTCATATGGGTTAACAATGACTTCCTAAAAACGTTTGTGTCTTTGTCCACCAAGATTGTGATTGTTGTATTTGCTATCCACTCACTTTCTCTTCTTTCTCTATCGTTCCCTTTCCCTCTCTCCACACACACACACACACACACACACACACACACACACACACTCACACCACACACACACACCACACACACACACACACACACACACACACACACACACACACACACACTCACACACACACACACACACACACACACACACACACACACACACACACACACACACACACACACACACACACACACACACACACACACACACGCACGCACGCACGCACGCACGCACGCACACACGCACACACACACACACACACACACACACACACACACACAACACGTACTACACACACACACACACACACACACACACACACACACACACACACACACACACACACACACACACACACACACACACACACGCGCGCGTCCATCCTCCCCACTTTATTCCCATCCATCTCTCTACCCGCGGCCCAACTTCACCGACCATGTCCATCCCTTCGCCATGAAATAGCCTCAGCCACTGTCAGCCCTGAAGATGGTAGACATCCTCGAAGTGAACAGGGAGTTGTCTCTCTCCATCCTCAGCCAATGTCAGCCTGAAGATGGTAGACATCCTCGAAGTGAACAGGGAGTTGTCTCTCTCCATCCTCAGCCAATGTCAGCCCTGAAGATGGTAGACATCCTCGAAGTGAACAGGGAGTTGTTCTCTCTCCATCCTCAGCCAATGTCACCCTGAAGATGGTAGACATCCTCGAAGTGAACAGGAGTTGTCTCTCTCCATCCTCACCAATGTCAGCCTGAGTGGTAGACATCATCGAAGTGAACAGGGATTGTCTCTCTCCATCCTCAGCCAATGCCAGCCCTGAAGATGGTAGACATCATCGAAGTAACAGGGAGTTGTCTCTCTCCATCCTCAGCCAATGTCAGCCCTGAGATGTAGACATCATCGAATGTACAGGATTGTCTCTCTCCATCCTCAGCCAATGTCAGCCCTGAAGATGGTAGACATCATCGAAGTGAACAGGAGTTGTCTCTCTCCATCTCTCAATCTCTCGGTTTGTTTTTCGTGCTTTTATTAACGTCTGTCTTTCTTTTCTTTCTTTTTTCTTTTCTTTTCTTTTTCATGTCTGTCTTTGTGTGCGTGTTTCTGTGTCTGTTGGTTCATATTTCTGCTGTCTGTCTGTCTGTCTGCTGCTGTCTGTCTGTCGTCTGTCTGTCTGTCTGTTTGCCTGTCTGTCCGTCTGTCCATCCGTCTGTGTGTCTGTCTGTCTGTCTCTGTCTGTTTTGTTTGAATGTCTGTTTTTGTCTCTGTCTCTGTCTGTCTACGTCTGTCTCTCTGTCACTGTCTCTCTCTCACTCTGTGTCTGTCTGTCTGTCTGTCTGTCTGTCTGTCTGTCTCTCTCTCTCTCTCTCTCTCTCTCTCTCTCTCTCTCTCTCTCTCTCTCTCTCTCTCTCTCTCTCTCTCTCTCTCTTGAGTGTGTCAGAGTGTATGTGTATGTGTGTGCATGCGTGCGTGCGAGCATGCGTGCGTACGCGGGTGTGCGTGCGTGCGTGCGTGCGTGCGTGCGTGTGTGTGTGTGTGTGTGTGTGTGTGTGTGTGTGTGTGTGTGTGTGTGTGTGTGTGTGTGTGTGTAGAGGTGTGTGAATGTCTTTCTGTCTGTGTGTATGTCTGTCTGTCGTCTGTCTGTAACTCTCTCTGTCTCTGTATCTCTGTGTGTTTGTCTCTCTCTGTGTCTCTCACACTTTGTCTTTCCACAACTTCACATTTGACAATAATGCAGGGCACGTTTGGCAAGAAACCCCGAAAATCGTGGAGAGATAAAAGATCTTTTTCGACTCTGAAAAATGAAGTGCCAGCTCTGATTGAAGATGTGAGCATGCTAAAACAGTCCAAGCATGAGCGCGAAGAATCCTGCAAGAACATGCTGCGACAATTGAAGACTTTGCAATTGAAGAAAATGTGATTCAGAGTGCCGTCTTCAAAGAAACAATATCTTTGTGCGTGGAATTCGATGGCTGCTGAGCAGTGTGAAAACCCGCCGGGAGGCATAGTCTTTGGTGAATTGGAACTTTGTCCAGTGAACACACACACACACACACACACACACACACACACACACACACACACACACACACACACACACACACACACTATATATATATATATATATAATATATTATTATTGGTGTGTGTGTGTGTTGTGTGCGTGCGTGCGTGCGTGCGTGCGTGCGTTGCGTGCGTGCGTGCGTGCGTGCGTGCGTGTGTGTGTGTGTGTTTGTGTGTGTGTGTGTGTGCATGTGTCTGTCTACCTGTCTGTTTAAAAGTGTGTGTTGTGTGTGTGTGTGTGTTGTGTGTGTGTGGTGTGTGTGTGTGTGTGTGTGTGTGTGTGTGCACGCGCCCGCGCGTGAGAGAGAGAGAGAGAGAGGAGAGAGAGAGAGAGAGAGAGAGAGAGAGAGAGAGAGAGAGGAGGAGAGAGAGAGAACCTTCTAAATATGTGGAAAAACTCCGATCTTACGTATTCGTCAATTGTGTATGCCCTGGTTACAGCCATTTTGACTTAAGTGAGTGAATCTGACAACGTATAAGCAATTTCATTAGTATTTATGTACCACTGATTTTTACAGGATTTTCACATTCTACGTATAAAGACATAATAAAATAAGATCGTATGCCTTTGCGTTTCTCATGAATATATCAAGTCCAAGAATGGAGAGTGGAAGCAGAAAAGAAACATTTAATGTGAATATTGTGAAAACATACGTTCGTCTTGGTTATGCCAATTGATTCATTCTTTTGCTTAAGTAGTAAGTTTTGCAAGTTAGCATTTATGTATTTATGTAACCACTGAATTTTACAGGATTTTAATTTACGTATAAAAGACATATAAAAGTATGGAAAAGTTCTTTGCGTTCTAGATATATCAAGTCAAATATGATAGAGATGAAAGCAAAGTAAAAGTATCAATTGATCGTGAACTAAATTGAAAAAAAATGAACTGCGGTTAGTGTTCAGTTAATTTGATGATCGTTATACAGTAACGATTACAGATTTTTACAATTGTAATTGATTTCATAGATGTCAATGTATCTCTAAGGTATGCTCTCTTAATTGCTAAGTGCAATTTACTGAACAACTATTACTGTTGTGCAAATGTTTTATGACATTCGACATAGGTCGGATGGATCATCTGATTAGAAAAACTTGCAAAGTAAAAGTCATTGCAATGACGAACAGTGCAAGAAAAAGTATGACATGTGTGGCGAGGTGGGTTTGTGTAGATATTCAAGATGACAGTAATACCTGTATTAATTACAAGGTGAATCGATTGTATCAATGTTTCTCTTGTCTCGTCGTGCTCTCGTCGTTCTTCTTGCTTCTTGTTCTGTTCTCGTCTCGTTTGTCTTGTCGTTGCTTCGTCTTGTGCGTTTCGTCTCTCTCTGCTGCACGTGGTTGTTGCCTCATGTAATGCACAAACCTGTCCGTCGACAAATTGACAGTTCATCAGTACATGGTGGCGCTCGTCTGTTGTGTGTGTGTGTGTGTGTGGTGTGTGTGTTGTGTGTGTGTTGTGTGTGTGTGTGTGTTGTGTGTGTTAATTGTAGTGCGTCGTGCGGGTGTGCGTGATGTGTGGTGTGTCGTGCGTGTGGTGGTGGTGTGTGTGCTGTGCGTGTGTGTGGTGTGTGTGCATGTGTGTATCGTTGCGTACGGCATGCAGGTGCGTCGTGGTGTGTTTGTTGTGTGCGTGGTGGTGCGTGCGTGTGTGTGTGTGTGTGTCGTTGTTGTCTGTGTTTGTGTTGTGTGTGTGCGGGGATGGTGTGTAGTCCTGGCGGTCGTGTTGTGTATCCTTTGTCATATTTGCGTAGTGACGTACTTGCGTGCCTGTTCGTGAGTTCGTGCATCCGTCGTGCGTCGGCGTCGTCATGCATCGTAGACTGCGATTCGCGTTGGTAGATGGACATGGTTTGCGCGGGGCACGCTGCATGTGATGTGGTAGTGTGATGGGTAGTATGGTAGTGGTGAGTTGTCATATGGTGTGTACTGTAGGAAGCTGTATTGTTTTCAGTAATCCCCCTAGCAAACTCGTCGATTTATGGCCTCCGTACCCAGACCTCCTGGCAAATAGGAGGTAGTCGACACCCTCAGAGCGTGGAGATGATAAAACCTGTCAGTTGATGTCTCCGCTTTGTGATGCGTGTCGCTCGCTCCTTTCAGTTTTGACAAGATCCCATTACTCCTGGGCCTTAATCACCTTCGAGTACCTGAAGTGGAACGTTCCTGAAAATGACATGACAGCACCCGTCGAACCAGTATTACACAAAACACTGCATTGGTTCCGTTTGAATCGATGTCGTTCGACATACACAGTAATTGATAAAGGTCATTAACTCCTGGTTACCTAAATCATGTTTGTCAGTGTAAGTTTTGTTAAGCGAAATTATGTATTTAAATTTAGCTCAAACTGTCAACTAATATTTAAATTCAATCCCCATTGTC
>CM031611.1:84099562-84119562 GCA_018398815.1 Conus ventricosus | reverse complement strand
GCCCCTGACATCTACATTGTTAATCGCTTACCTCCTGAAATGCTGGAAAGGATGAAAAAGACGAACAAAAAGAGAGGAAGAAAACGAAAAAAAAAAACCCAAACAAATGAAACAAAAGATGGAAAGAATGAAAGTGAGAAAGAAAGAAAGGTTACAAAAAAAGAAGAGAAACAAGGAAATAAAAGTAGGACTGAGAGAGAGAAAACCAAAGAACGACAGAAGAAATGGAGGATGACAGAGAACAAAACGGAATAAAGAAAGAAACAAAAGAGAGAAAACAAAGGGGACTAAAAGTGGCGAAAGAGGTAGCAATCGAAAATGGTGTCTTACGTGCTTGAATGATTCTTGAATCTCTGTCACACATACATTAGGCACTTTTTTTCTTGGGTCGAAAGAAAGGCCGAAAAAGAAAAAGATACTGACAGAAAAATGTTTTTAAAAGTAGAAAAAAAGGCAGACACGAAAGAAGCAAGGAACAAAAATATGTTACAATGGGCTTCACTTTAGTGTACACACTGTCAAAACCCTTGTCCTTAATAATGAATATTTCATCAAAATTCAGCAATTCTACATCTCAACCAAAGTGAAGCAGATCGACAAAACTTCTCTCGGGCCGCCCAATAATATCAATGTAAAAGAAAAACAAACGAGCTTCAACGCTAGACAAGGAGCAGTTTCAGGTGAGTCTTCGTACTCAAATTACAGCCGAAATCGAGGAATAGAACAGAGAATGGCTCCTCGTAATCCGCACTACACCTCCTTGCTTCATAGCATGTTGTTGTGGCCTCAAAACGTAGTATTTCATGAAGAGTACAGTGCTTGAATGCAATGTGTTGAGTACATTAGTATTTTCATGAAGGTCACAGTGCTCTGAATGCACATTGTTCTGACTAATAAGTATTTCATCATGAAGAGGTACAAGTGTTCTGAATGCAGTGTGTTCTGACTACATAAGTATTTCTCATGAGAGGCACAAGTGCTCTGAATGCAGTGTGTTCTGACTACATAATATTCTAAATGAAGAGGTACAAAAGTGTTCTGAATGCAGTGTGTCTGACTCATAAGTATTTCTCATGAGAGGCACAAGTGTTCTGAATGCTGTGTTCTGATACAAAATTTCTCATGAAGAGGCACAAGTGCTCTGAATGCATGTTCTGACTACAAGTATTTCTCATGAAGGGCACAGTGCTCTGAATGCAGTGTGTTCTGCCTACTAAGTATTTCTCATGAAGAGGTACAAGTGTTCTGAATGCAGTGTGTTCTGACTACATAAGTATTTCTCATGAAGAGGCACAAGTGTCTGAATGCAGTGTGTTCTGACTACATAAGTATTTCTCATGAAGAGGCACAAGTGTCTGAATGCAGCGTGTTCTGACTACATAAGTATTTCTCATGAAGAGGCACAAGTGCTCTGAATGCAGTGTGTTCTGACCAGGTCCATGCCACCAAATTTAAACTATTGATCTTGGTTTTCTTTCAACCAAACTTTTCAAAACTTTTGAGTTCGATTGGAAGTTATTTCGTCAGACAGAGGAAGCAGCTATGGTTATTGTGGCAGCCAATATATTAACGGAATGCTGGAGAAAACAACATCATTGACAGCATCAATTTTCTGTGGGACCGAGGTGAAGAGAAATTTGAACAGCCATCGAGTGACCAAATCAGCTGCATCAGTTAAGTGTGCAGCGAACTACAGGAGATCCAGCGGTTCTGTTTGTTTGTGGCTCTCAGCATCCTAGATAAAGAAGCTAGCCGTGGGCCTGGACACAACGCCCGCTGATTGTAACATGCTTCTCCCATCTCACTCCTGCCACTTCGGCCACTGCCTGACAGAGTCCATTGATCTCCTATCCCTGGGAGAGGTCAATAATGCAACACGTGCGGACTGCGCATCAGATACGTACAGGAGCGACCAAAAAACAATTATGAATAGATGTTTGGCTGTCAAAAACACTCCAAAGAAACGTGACTGTCTAGTGATTCAGATACATACAGTGGTAAAATCAAGTCTGCTACCTGCGAGAACGCACTTAGATATCACATCAAATCCATGTTATGCCTGCGAGTACCGTTTGTTGTCACTCGTCTTTCCACATGTCCACAATTAGCATCATGACATGCTGCCAGAAATGCTACCAGACAGCAGAAACATGACAAAGCCATGCCTCTTGCTGCTGGTGTATGACAAAGCCATGCCTCTTGCTGCTGGTGTATGACAAAGCCATGCCTCTTGCTGCTGGTGTATGACAAAGCCATGCCTCTTGCTGCTGGTGTATGGAGAACGGTAAGGAAGCATAATTCACACAGTCTGTACCTGCAATCAGTGTCATGTAAGGCCGACAGCCATGTTGGAGGATGAAAGAGCACTGATGCAAAACGCATCACAATCTGTTCCATCTGCAACAGACCCCCACCCTCAGAACCCTGAAGACAAACCAGACGTTCACCATCAGAGACACCATCGACTGCCAAACCTGGCCACATCATTTACCTCGTGCTAAATGCAGAGGTCCAACTTAGTCCAGAAACACACCATGAAGTGACTAGGCATGTGCCCATTTCTGCGTCTGTTGCGCAGTTCAAGTCTATTTGTGCACGTGCCTTTATTGATTTTATATAGAGCGTTTCTGGATCATACCCGAAACAAGTTACCGGTTACCGGGGAGTGGTTTTGGAACGCAGGGAGGGGGGGGGGAGGGGGAGGATGGTTCTGGTTCAGGTCCCAAATCACTCCACCCTTAAATTCAGTTGCAATATACTTTGATTGGAATATTTTGTCGATTTGAACACTTTGAAGAATTTGAAGAAGGGGGGTGGTTGGGAACAAGAGACAAATCAGCCTGGGTTTCACAAAAGGGGGGTGGGGGTGGGGGTTAGAGGGACGGGAGTTAGGGCGCGTACCATTTGACACCCGCCGGCAAATGATTTTGGGTGTCGAGTCATTATGGCACAGCGCGCCAGCACCAGTGTGGGAGAACTCATCGTGTTGTAAGGAGCTTTTCTATGTTTACAGCTAAACTTATTACCGTCATAAGGATATTGAATCATCCCTTAAATCTCCCTTTATCTCTGTTTCAGAGACTATTCTATGTCGATTCCAAGTTTCTTGTGCAAGCACTAAAACCTTTTCATATGAAAACAAGCAAACTTGTCACATAAATTACTCACCTTATTATTTTCTTTTTATGTACTTGCTACCAGGGTCGTTTTCTCCTTAACATTGTGGGTTAATGAGACAAACAATCCAATGAAAATAACAGCCCTATTATTCTCACATGAAGGCTGCTACCTATCGATTACGAACTAGCACGATTTTTATTGGCACGCAGCAAAAAGTGAGAAGCACTACTCACGAAACTGTTAAACACAGAAAAAAAAGGTTCTCAGTGCCAAAGAAGCAAACGAAAATGACTGTCCTAAGAGACTGTCTACATTAGGCTTGATACATGTAAAACTAAATTCTGATTTGTTTAGATTCAAACGTTAAGGATATCGATGGCGACAATATCTCACCTTCTCTCTCTCTCTCTCTCTCTCTCTCTCTCTCTCTCTCTCTCTCTCTTCTCTCTCTCTCTCTCTCTCTCTCTCCAGGAAAGTGAGGTACATTTCGTTTTATGTTGTCCAGTTCTGTATGACCTAAGAGCACAGTAGAGAACAGGGAAACCTTCATTCTGGCTCACTTTCGCCCTCAACCAGTTTTCGGGCGAAAGTGAGCCAGAATAAAGGTTTCCCTGTTCTCTGACAAGTAAGACTTCAATAACCAAAAATAACGATTATCTACAGACAGACATACTGTGTAGGGTTATCTGTTTTCAATACTAATTTACTAAAGTTTTCATAGAGTAACGTAGGGGAAAGTAGCCGGGACTGAACACGCCCCATAGAGTAACGCAGGGGAAAAGCAGTTGTGGCTGAACGCGCCCATATACACGGTGGGTGCACTAGGCTATCCGATTACTTCGCAGTATGTTAATTACAGCGTGGGGAGAGAGAGAATTACCAGCAACCCTGACAAAGCTCGTTAAGCTTTTAATTGTTAGTTGCCGGCCTGCCTAAGGACTCAGCACTATCCGATTACTTACTACGTGGCCGGACATGACGATTTTTGGATCACGCGGGGGCTGATGTCACGGCCGGCCAATCACAAGACTAGATAGAATCAGCTGATCAGTAGTGGCGACATTTCCGCCCAGCACTTGTCGTTCATTTCTCCCAGTGCTGTGGTGGTGTAAAGACGGTGCTTTTTCTGCGAGAGAAGTGTTTATGGCGCAAAATATAGCTGCAGTTTTAGAAGACAGTGTGGATTCTGGGTTAGAAAAAGTTCTTGAATCACAAATACCTTTTCAACAGCTTTATAGATTAAATTATTTGGGTGCGGAAGACATGGAATTAGCTACAACTTTTTAACAAGCTCAAAATCTCCCATTACCGCTGCCAACACCAACGGAATTGTGGACAGAGGAAGAAAAGAATGCTTTACATGAAAATATAAGATACTTTGAAAATGATTGAAGCAGCTCGTAAAGCAACGGTTAATGCTGGCAAGTTTTGTGAACTACTGACGATTGGAATGGCGCGGTTCTAAAACAGAAACAGCTATATAACCACCTGTCTGTTAAGTTTTCGAACTACTGTGACGGGCTTCTAAAAATAGTAACGGTTACGCGTAACCGCCTGGCCAGCAGCGAAGGCTAGGTTGTTGGGTGGAAGAAATCGATACAACGGTGGGCGGGTGTTGGAAGTCTGTTGTACAGTCAGAGACCACAGGGACGGCCTAACAGCGTGCAGACCTGCGCGGCGGGTTTTGGACTACTGACGATAGTATGACGTGGCTCTAAAAATAGTAACGGTTACGCGTAACCGCCTGGCAAACATTCTTCCTGAAAACTTGCTTCAACGAGGCTGTCTTGAATTTACGACGTTCAAGTGTGGACAACAAAAAGCCCCTTCACTTTCCCACAAGCACTGTCCTGTCTATTGTGTGTTTGTTTGTTGTTTGTTGTTTGTTTGTTTGTGTGTGTGTGTGTTTTGTCCCACCCCACGCACGCACGTCCCCCACCCCCACCCCACCCCACCCCACACACATGCACACACTCAAGTCATCCACAAGTTCTTAACTCAAGTTACTCCAAGTTACTCCAAGTCAAGTTGTCCTCAAGTTATTCTCAAGTTATCTTAAGTCATCCTTAAGTCATCCTCAAGTTGCCCCAAAGTCATCCTCAAGTTATTCACAAGTTCTTAATAAGTTCTTGATCAAGTTCTTACCCAAGTTAACCTAAGATCATAACTAAGTCATCCTCTAAGTACAACCAAGGTCTTATTTAAGTTATCTTATAATTATCAAAAAAATACAATCTATGTTTTTATCTTAAATAGTAGATGTCTAATATAGTACACACATGCCTCAAAAAACACGTCATCACTGAGAATATCTTGCTCGGCGTTCTCTGCGCGAGATCGGTCAGCATAGATCTTAATGAAGCTCTTACATCCTAAGCAACCGCATTGATTACAATTCGGGTCTATGGAAATGTCTTTTATAGACTCCATGTCTTTATTTATTGACTTTATCATTTTATAATACGCCATGATCTATTTTTATTAAAAAATTTAAAATTAAGTTCTTAAAATATTATTGCATTATAAATGGATCAAAATGATGCTTTGTTATTGGCGGTTTTAGCGTGCTGTTGTCTTTTTCTGCATTTAGTGGTTCAGATTTTTTTGATTGCTTTTGTTTTTGTTGCCATTGGTTATATATTTTATAACCGTAATAACTGCCCCAACAGCAGCAATGGCGCCAAAAATGGCAACAGTTTTAAGTTCAATATTCCATGAAGACTTTGGGGCCCTTGTATCACATGGGAGTTTTTATAGCTGGCATTGAATCAACTTGTTCTGGCGCTGGCGGTGTTATGTTTTCATGATGAGTTATATTCTGTAACATTAATTTTTTTTGTCTGTTCCACTCTGCTAATTTTTTTCCTGCTTTAACACGCCCAGGATGCTTTTCACTGGTCCCCACCTGGTTCAGTGTTTTCTGCTGATTTTCTGGCTTGGTTACTTCTCCACCTGATTCAATGTTTCCTGGTTCTGATGATTTTCCAGCTCGTTCATTTTGAAGGGAAACAAAATCTATATGATTAAAAGTTATTAATCCCATGATTAATGGCGATAACAATGTTCCAAATCTGTAGTATAGATCACATCCTAGAGACTCTAATGACTTTGTTAAAACTGGATCTTGCGTTAAATCATACGTAAGATCTTGTTCAGAATCAATGGGAGCAAATCTACTGACTAGTTTAGTGTACAAACTAAGAACCGTTTGCCCCACACTTTTCACCATTCTAGACCCAGCTGCGCTTCATACCTGTTATGATACTTTAAAATGTCTTGCGGCGACATCTGTTGAATCTGTTCTATGCTGAATTCAGTTCCGAGGAACTGTTTTGTTTTCCCACATGCTGCCAAAGAATACAGCCTTTCCTTTTTGGGCATAATAGCTTGATCATCAACTTGGCCATTCATAAGTTCAGGAAGGTTTAGGCCGCCCTGTAGCTGTAGTAGATCATCGCTGTTCATGTTTTTTATTAAATTATAATTATTTTATTTTTAAAAAATGAGCACCGAAAAAACTGTTACCAACCTTGTATACCATTCTGCTGTTATTGGAGGTTTAAGTGTAGGATACTCAATGCTTGGTAAAAGCCTGTTAAGAATTAAACCAGCAGATCTTGGCAAACTAGACTTTGAGGATTCAGCAAAGCTGATTGCTATCATTGCAGCTTCGGTTGCCACGAAAGATTTTCTAGTCAAGCAAGGAATAATTCCAGACAGTATAAATATGTAAATAAAAAAATACATTTATAAAAAATGGCCTCACTCGTAATGATGATAGGCGGCGCTGTGGTGAATGCGCTTGCTTTTAGCGGAAGTAATTTCGCATTTAGTAAACTGCGGGATGACGGCGAGAGAAAAAGACATAACAAAGCTATGGAGGAACTAGCAGCTGCACAAGACGCCTATGAAAAGCAGAGACTTGAGCAGTTAGATTTTATTAATGACACACTGAAAAAACAGGGGCATGCAGCGTACATATTTAAAGATGTTGATCAAGCAATAAAAACAATATTATCTAGTAACAGGCAAACCGGTCCAGACATTGCCCCCACCAAAATTCAGTGACTTTTATCAACCATCAGAAAAACAAAAGATGCAAGAAATCGCGTTTATTGCCTTTGGTATGACTGTCGTGTATTTTGTTGCGCATAATATTGGCTGAATAAAAAATGAACAAAATTTATTATTCGCCCAAAGGATATTGGAAGGGTATCACAGCAATACAAAAGCTAAGCCAAGCGGCAGGAGTCAGTGAACAAACAGCAAAGGAATGGTTATCTAAACAAGCAATTTGGCAAATTTATTTACCTGCCCTAGACGAATACAGAGACCACACTTTGTGAATACAATACCGAACGACACTCATCAAATGGATCTTCTATATTTACCCTCTGATACGATTAGACGAAAAAGATTTAAGTACGCACTCACAGTCATTGACATGGCTTCAAGATACAAAGATGCGGAGCCATTAACACAAAAGAGTGCTTCTGCTGTTGCTGTTGCCATACAACTGATATACCAACGAGGCCCCTTAACTTTCCCTCGCATGATTCAAGTCGATGATGGAAAAGAATTTAAAGGCCAAGTGAATCAATTATTGTTAAAACACAGAGTTACTATTAGAAGAGGCATTCCGGGAGTTCACAGATCAACAGGCTTTAGTTGAAAACTTTAACAAACAGTTAGCCGAAAGACTTTTCTCCTACCAGTATCACAGAGAGCTGATTGACAATTCTCGCAACACAGAATGGGTTAGAAGACTGCCCTCAGTTTTGCGCGCAATGAATAATGAAGAATTTAAAGGGCTAAAACCAGTACAGCAATCAAAAGAAAAACAATAAATGTTGTTGAAGGAGAGTCTTCATCCGGCAAACTATTACCATTTGGATTGAAAGTAAGGTACCTTTATTTACCGGGGGAAGCAGAAGGGGACACTCGCATCAGGGCAACCGATCCAATTTGGAGTGTTGACCCGTACGAAATAAAAGAATTGTAAAGATGAATCCGCCCGTGTATTATTTACGAGAAACTGACACAACAAAACAACCAGCCCTCAAAGATCTTTTGTGAAGGAAGAACTGCAGATAATCCCACCAGACACAGTTCCTCTTTAATTAATTTACGTAAATATATTTGAGTTTAAAATGGAAGCTCAGAAGGAAGTGCAGAACGAAACAAGAATGGTAAAGGAAGAGACCTTGAAAATGATACGGAATCATTTCATGCGTGTAATGCTATTAAGGAAACATTTTCGGGGATTAATCAATGCATGCTAAATCATCCAGATCACCTACAACTCAAACCCCCAAATTGGGAAAAAGAATATCTTGAAATAATAAAAAAATTCGAACGCGTCAAGCAAACATGAGAAAAGATTTAAATGAATTGGATGAAGCTATGATCGATCTTATAATAAAAGTTGATGAAAAATATAAACCCCCTGTTTATGCGGTTCTCCAGTGCCCAATTGCATATGAAAACTCTGGATTAACAAACACCCGTTTTGTGTTTGTTCTATCTAATGACTTCTTTGTTACAACTGTTGTGTTGATCTCATGTAGATTAGATCGCAGTTTTACGTTGTCATGATGAAAAGTCTTATTGCCAAACAATGCTTCTTTGTAGTTGTCATGTGATATGTTTGACTGCACAACGCTGCGAGATATTCCCTTTGCTTTCTTAATGATTTTCTCCTGGCTCGAAATACTGTACATTTTTGACCTTAAACCAACATACTCCTTAATCACCTTTCCAGATAATTCATCCTTCATCTTTCCTAAAACCTTCTTATTAGTAATTGAATGCAAAGGCGAATCTTTAGGATAATCGGACGTGTCATACCATCCCGCATGTCCTTTAGCTACTTCCATTTCCATGTCTTTATAGATGTCTTCAGTAGGAATATCTATAACAAAACTGTCTGTATCTGTGTAAAGTACTCTGGACTCAGGATACGAGGGCTTAAAGTAGTCATAAAGAAACTCTAACATCAAAAGCTTTGATAATTCTAAAACAGTAAACCCAATAAATACAGGTTTGTCTAATTTGACTTTCTTTTTTTTCATCATTATGCCAAAAAGCTGATCATGAAATCTTCTAAAGTCCTGATAATTAGGTTTTGAAGTCAGCTTAATTGCTTCATTCTCTCTGGTGACCAATCTGACATCTTTACGCTTGTGCGGATTCTCCATAGTCTTTCCAAAACAGCTGTTGTTCATCAGCTTGAAAAAGTCTTTTTCTGAAGCATCTGTGGATTTAGTTCTGAGATCAGTGTTCTTCATGATGTATGGTTTCATGAACTGTTCTTGATCAAAAGCAATTATGCGATGAACAGCTGTTAACTTCAAACCGTGTCTTAAATAAAATTGTAGAAGTCTGTAATGGCAGACATAATTTTTTTTGCCCCGAAGATTAGGCACAAGTTTAGGCGGCTCTCTTGGGTTCATCTTTAGGCTTTCTGCAGCTAATGGGTAGTCATTATGCAGGTCATGGAGTTCATGAGGATATTCTAAGTCAACTTCTAGAATGAAACCACGCTGTTGATCAGGCGTTAAACTGCTCAACCACTTTAATGCCTTTTGAATATTATTTGGATCACCGCCTGTGTACATTTTAAAGTTGCGTAACGGAAGTGATTGCGCCATTGCCCATCCATACAGATTGTTTGCATCTAAATACATAAGATAGTTTAGACCTTTTACTTGGATCATAGTCGTCCAAGTATTTGTTGTTTGCTTTACAGTAATGATGCGACGCCATACTAATTCCTCCACGCAATCCGTTTTCAATCATCTGAATCATTGGTAGGTCAGACAATAAATCAATCTGTACTCCAGTAAACTTTAAGAAAGCGTCCCAACTCATCCCGGGCGCAGAAATGTAATGCGCAGGATCTAGGCTATAATGTTTCATGCAGGTCTTTCTATAATTTTCAAATACGTCCGCCAACAAACATGTATCAGCCCTCAAGTAGGAGTCATGATAGTCTCCATCGTTTTACACTCTAACTTTTGCCACGCATCTTGAGCATGCTGGTAATCAGAATCACTGATGTCCTTTCCTCTGAGACTAGAAAAGAACGCGCCTTTAGGAGGAAGTGTGTTCTTCATCAAACCTTTCCAACTGTTCATGTACTCATAAGGGTAAACGCCCTTTCTAACGAGAGTTGGGTCAAAATATTCTTCCGTTATTGGGCAGGACTTTAAGGACATAGCTAGTGACTCTAATGATCCCATCATGTGCTGCATAGAGTCATAAAAAGACATGTTATTTAAAGTGAAACACATGTACTTTTCCGATGACTGTGCAATGCATGACACCCTGAAGGCGTCGTTTACTGCTCGCATTATAAGGTGAGAGTCGTAACCTCGCAAGTTATGAAAGAAGATGGGCAGCTTCCATGTCTTTGGTTCAAACTTTAGTTGAAGATTGCATTTACTGTGCGCAGCTCCTCTGAACTTTCCGCTAATGTGATCATGGTCTCTTACCCGCTGGCCGCTAAGGCCGCCTGTTGGATTTGTTGCTTCTTCACTAAGTTCTAAACCACAAATCCAACAGTGAGTGGCTGAGTCATACTGTTGTTGGTCCTCAGGCGTCATTATGATTTCAGATAAATTTAGATTATTAGAACAGTCATTACGCACTTTCTGCATGCGTTCTAAGAAGTATTCTGCAGCATCTGGGCCTCTATACAATTCTGGTGCTGAATGGGCGCCATCCGACCTGACAATAATGAAGGCAAATGAACAAATCTGGTGATTACTCACTATGGCTGTTTTAGGAAGTCTCTGTGGGGGTTGGTCCTTCATAAGGAACAATGAGTGATTCGAAGTCTGTGTAAACAACATATGGAGAATTTTGCATCCGTTTCCAGTTCTTAAAACTAACTTTACTGCCTTCTGGGGGCGTAATTAGTTCTGTATTACAGTCTACAGAACTTTTACAATGTTTCTTATGTTCGCTCGCGGCTTGAACAGATGGCATTCTTGTTAAACATTTTTACAGAATTCTTGTTTGCCATGATCTTTTGAAGTATGCTGCATTAGTCTACTCATCGTGCGTATCAATGTGTAATGCGGTAGCCCCGCTGGTGAAAGCATCAGCAGTAAGTCAACATGGTTTTTGTCTGGCTCGCCAATCATTGAACTGTTCTTGGACACTTTAATCGGTTGTAGATTTGTTTCCTCATCCCATGTGTAGACATTAACAGTTATTGGTTTGTTTTGTTCTTCAAACTGATCAATTTGGTCTACACTAACAGGAAAGGACACCCCACTAAAGTTAAGATCATTGATGTAAGGGTGATAGTTAGACACTCTCTCTGCGTTTTTGCGGATATAATGCAGCCTTGCGAGAACACACCACATAAAACATTTGTTGTCTGAATTCTTTATGTTTAGAACTGCTTTTTTTGCAACTAATGCTGGAGGTAGTGAAATGTAGCCTTACCGACAATCGGCGCATACTTAGACTGTTTTAATCTGATCTCTAGGACTTCGCCCTCTGACCAACCAGAGCCTCTCATTTTGGCTTCTTCAGCGGCAGCGTCAAACTGTGCAAGCAGTTCGTCTGCCCATCCGGGTGTTAAGTCATTAGAGGAAAGAATAGTCTGTTGTTTAGTCGAGACCCAGACTTCTAGATTTTCTTCATTTATTGTTACATAGTCGATTAAAACAGCTAACATTACTTTAACTGGCGGGTCTATTGTTAGTTTACCTGGAACTTGAGAAATAGCATGAACAACGCTTGCCCGTACGCTTGCTGGATCAATGACTTCTAAATCAATATCATTCAGTGCTCTTGATAAACGCTCTCTCTCAAGCATTCCTTCAAACAATTCGTCTGGTCCTTCATATATCTTAGCCATGTTGAGTTTCTTTTCTAACTCAAAATATTTATTTAAATTAAAAAAAAAATACTTAATCAGAATCAATATCAACGGTCTTTTTGTGCTTGGACTCATAAACTAAAGTATAAACACCCTTCGTTGTTGTTACTGTGAGCTGTTAGAACAGAGTTTAATTTTTTCGTTTACTTTTTTTAAGCATTCCTTTTTTATCTGCTCGGCGTCTGGCTGTGAGAAAAAGTTGTCCCGCCTTTCTTTGAAGATCAAACTTTTGTCTTTTGTAGTCATCAAAATCGGCCTGTAAACGATTAAATTCTTCATCCGTGATGTTTGAGTCAACAAGCGCTTTATTTATTGTCAGTTTAACGAACTAAGTTTAGCCGTTATTAGTTGAACCATAGCTGTGTGCTTTTGGAGTTTAGTTTTTAATTTTTTGCTAGCAGCACCTACGGCTAATGAACACAGACCGAGAGCTAAAGACAAACCGCCTAGAGGTAAAGCTGCGGGGCGCCTATGCCCGTTGCTAAGAGACCAACACTCGTTCCTGCTGATAGAGCGCTTATAGTCGATGTTCCAGTATTAACATATGTAACAGCATTAAAGGCAGCAGAATACCTTCGTTTGGTTTTGCTGTATTTTGAAAGGTCCTGCTCTAGTTTTTGTTGCATTTGTGTAATGTTTGTTAATCTGAAGGTTTTTATGCTAGGGGTTTCTACTATCTCTTCTCTTGGCGGCGCTGTAGGCACATTTGGATAAACCTGAACAGACATGCTTTTTTTGAAATAAAAATAATTTAGTATACTACATTTTCTAATCTGTTATTTAGAATATTCAGCTGTGCATCATATAATAAAAACAAATGTACATTAAGCGGTTTATCGGCTTCTTCTTCTTTATCAATTTGAATGTTTATTACGTCTCTCACAGTTCTCCGCTTCCATGCAACTGATTATCCTCTGTTGACCTTAGGTCAATCCATAAACCGTATTTTGTTGTTAAATAATCATCGAGCCTAACATTGTGAAGATGTAAATCTTTAGACACTAGGTCTGCTGTTAGACTTCTACCCCTCCCACCCCCAAACAATTTTCTTATTTCGTCAAAATGATGATAAGGTCTAAGCCCGCTAGCGTAGATTTGGTTAGGACTACCGTCAATTGTACATTGCACTTTCGTTATTTTAGGATTAAAAAACTTTTCACTTGCTCTTTTGAACGGTTCTTCATCTCACACAGCATAAAATACCTTTAAGCGAATGTGCTGTGGTGCTAAAACTAAAATTCATATAGCGTCTGCCTGCTTCTGGGATTGTTGTATGATGAATCACTCTTTCGTAATATATTGCTAATTTTGACTGATATTGTTGCTCAATCAGCCTTGCTAAATTAGGGTTGCTAACAACGTCAAACTCTAACGAGATGTCAGAAATGCTGTACTTTGCTCCGGTGTCTGATGATTTGATAACCCGTTTGTATTCATTAAAAGTTAGTTCATATGACAATCTGTCTTTTAATGCTCCTTGAAAGTAATGGCGCATGCGCTTTTAACAACTCAAAATCTAGGGGGATGGAAAAGCGATTTCCATACGCAAAATTTACAGCTGCATACTTTTTGCCGTCTTTAGTATCTGCGGCACCTATTCTATGTTTTAGCGCTTCTTCATTTTCAATTCCTTGAAACGCAAGATCAGCCCTTTCATTCCCGGTTAGCCATAGATCAGAATAGGTTAAAAATATGTCTGCATTGTGTAAAGAAAATATTTCTTGCCCCTCAAGTTTTATAGAAATTTTCTTAACGATTGCCCGCCCCAGATTCTGTACAACTGTCCTGTTTGTGTCTGTTGTTGAAGCGAGTTCTATTTTGAAAGTAGACGCGCAGAGCCTGGCACAATCACTTCATCCGCTCCTAAGTCTGGAAATTTGACAGTAAGAATTTGATCCGCATCAATAGTAGATGGATTATTTGGAACAGTAATATTCCGCTTATTTCCCTTCACGCCTACGGGCTCTTTCAGCTTTCTATACGGGTCAAGAATCGAGCCATATGTTTGCTGCGCCATTTTTATGAAGCAAAATAAAAAGTTAATTATTTAAAAACATGGCAAGAATTGAAGGTGAAGAAGATTATGATGTTTTTGATCCTGGAGACGACATGAGTGAAATGATCCCTTTGACACAGCATCGCTCAATGCTCTCAATGCGGCATGAATTAACAGAAAGTAAGGTTAAATCATTTTACGAAAGTTTAGGCCAAGAACCTCCCGAATTTATAGACCCAAATGATTTTGAATTAAAAGATGATCATTTGTCTGTAAAAAACGATCAAGGACAACTTGTTCGGCTTACAACTAAACCCGACCCATCAAAGTTTTAGCCAAGAGTACAATTATACATAGACTCAGTGTGAAAGATCAAATCGACTTGGCATTTCTAAACCAAAATTAGATGCGGATGCAGTTGCTAAACTTCAAAACACACTGCAAGAACTCCCTGACAGATAACCAAATGCAAAACATGGAACTTAAAGAATTAAATCAATCGGCAGACGAATTAATAATGCAATAGAAGCAGAAACCAGTTTTTCAGAAGAAACAGCGTTAAAAACAATTAATGATTCCCCATTGCCTATGCGGGAAATAGCGGCCCTTGATCATGCTTTGAGAAGCATCAGAGGCGAATTAACAAACAATTTAGCAAAACTAGGTGAACTAGATGGGCATATAAGAAGAGAAAAAGAAAAAACTCGTTGAGGCTGATGACGCCGACTTAGGGCATGATATTAAAGAAAGAATAACCCAAAGACTAAAAGATCTTGAACAAGAAAGATCAGCAAGACTAGAAGTGCTGACTACTAACCGAGACCAATTACGAACTCAAGTGAACAGAATAAGAGAAACTATCGAAAAAAATTTTATATGAAGACACGACACTAGCAGAACGAATACGAACACTGTTTAGAGAGCAAGGAGTCACATTAGCAAGCGTTATAACTGCCTTAGGATTTGCAATAAGTACATTGGTGTTGGCTATTACAGGCGGCGGTGGCCAAAGTTCAGTACCTCCACCGCCATCGCCTCCACCTGATAAATCATGGGTAAAAAAACAACTTGATCATCTTGCAAGTTTATTAAAAAAAATTAGCTGGTAAAGCCGTGAACGCTTTACCAGGAATATTGGGGAGTATTGTCAGCTGGCTTTTGTCTACTGCAAGCAAAGTAGTTGGCTTTATGGCCGAGCACTTATGGGCATTAGTTCTTGTAATAGTTGGGTTACTATTTAGTAAGATAAAGACCAAGTAATCCTATGCCAGTTAATCCAAGAACAAGCGCTGTCTTTTCATATTCATGGTCATCGCGAACAGAGTCCGCGAGCTTTGCTGAGTCTTCAATGACTTTTGGGGTTTGGACTTCGGGGATTGGATGACTTAATCTTGGGTGTTCTTTTATTGTTTGTAATATTACTGGCTCAGAATTTATGTCGTTTTTCCCAACCTTCTGTTCATTGCCTGCTATAAGAATTTCATTATTATAGTTTATTATTGTACCTATCTGGAGTCTTAGGTCAGAAGGCAGCATGTATAAACCAGTGCCAACAGCAAAGTCTACTTTCGATCTTGCGTATTGTAAAACATGTTGGTACCTTTGAATACTTGAAGGTAAATCAACTGTAGAATTAATGGCGTCCTCTAAATTTGCTAAGTATTGTTTTTGTGCGTCAAAGCCAGTAGAAAGATCAGTTATGCTCGATCTCGCCTGTGCTTGCGAACCTAGCAAACACCAAACGTAAGTACGAATAGAGTCGTTTATTCGTTCTATTCCCGCTCTAGTTAGGCCCTTAGAAGTGTCTAAGATAAATGTTGTCCATGCTGTTTTATGCTCTTGCTGTAGGGACCCGGGCTCAACAGTTGTGCCAAAAAAGAAAGATTTGAAAGGAGGATGCCAGTCATAGTTATACTTTCTGTGCGTGCCCGAAAATAAAGGTCGCCTAGGCCATGATTAAGATCCAACTTTTGTCTAAAGTCTGTCTTGATGTTAATATTGAATTCGTTACAGATCCTTTCAAAAGCCTTCATGTCTATTCTGTTGCTGAGTGGATTAAATGGTTTGTCATTTGGTAATGGCGCTTGCAATTCAGTCAAATACGTCTAAAGGTGTAATAGAAATGAAATCTGTACACTGACCTCACCAAAGGATCATGGTGATTTAAATGATCAGCATACGACACTCCACACCCAGTTGATGCGCAAAACACAGCAAAGTTTAACTGGTTCTGATAAAACTGCATCGGATGACTAAACCACGCTTTCTTGATGTGGTCGTTTTCAATAGGGGGTTAAGATAGCTCTTCAATGGAGTACTCACCTTTTTATGAAAAGAGGCAGTCTGGGTCACAGCAATGTCAAGAGTATCAGTTGCTATATTTTTAAGATTGTAGTGCGGCCCAACAGAATATTTTGCGCCAGTATATTTGAATGCACTCATTTTTATTTCGTTTAAAAAAATGTTTGTAACAATAACAACCCAAGACCGCCTTCGTTTTTAGAACATGCTATTGATAACGAATGCGGAGCCAAAATGGTTGCACTTCATGAAATATTTTACAAAGTCGTATGGTTTAATATAAGTGAATCCAGGAAGAATAATAAGATTCAAAAAATTGATAATGCAGGAACATTAGTTAGCCAGTTAACAATAGCTGATGGTTATTACGGGTTTTGCTCACTAAAAGAAGCAATGAGTAACTTCGACATTACTCTCAAACTTAAAAATGCGAATCTAAAAACAATGTTAACATTCAAGCCTGAAGAAGAAGTAGGTTACTATTTTGATAAAGAACTAGCTAAAATGTTAGGCTTTACAGCTAACAATTATAGATTTAGAGTTACACCAACCCAAACTACTTATGAGGGGGAAGTCCGCTCGATCTTGCATTACATCATTACTCTATGTCATTGGATGAGCTGAGCACTGATGAAAACTTATATGACGGAAGGCCCTCAACTGTTTTAAGAGCTCTTCCATCAGGGAAAGCTGCATATGCGATTATGAAATTATACAATTCCCTAATTTACAGTTTAAAAGATTAGTTTGTGGGAGGGTTGGATCATTTAATATAAAAATTGCAGACAAACGGGGAAAGTTGTAAAATGTGATAACCTGCACATTGTTTTGAAATAAAATAATACGTTACTAAAAAATAATGTCGCGTGGGCCAGAAGAATCAGAGTTACATTAGCGCCTGTAAGGTGTATAACTTTAGAATTAAAAGACCTTGCAGACGTTGCGGACTTTGAACAAAATGGCGAGATAGGCGCTTTATATGGGTTTGAGTACACTAAAGATGGTGATTATAAACGCAAAGAGGTTGGCGACAGCAAAAAGTTTCCTAAACTAGAACAGCTGCGCAATCTAGAAGCAAATAATGTTGGCCAGTATGAATATTAAAAATAGTTCGAAAACCTGACCTCAAATGGCACTTAGAACCATATTTAGAATGGGACATAAAATTTGAATTCATAAGCCCATTTACATATTTTAGCCGTCAAAAAAGTTTCAGAAAAGCATTCAACTCTGGCCCTTTACATGTAAGTCTTATGCCGGACGACAATAGTCGGAAAGAAATTGAAATAACGCCGTATGGGAAAAAGCAGTACATCCTCCACAGAAAAGAAACAGTTGTAAAAAAAGCTTCTACAAAATTACAGTTCTTTCCAAGCAGAAAATTAGGAGACACGTTCACAATAATATTTGAAATTTCTGTCTTTAAAGATGTGGAGAGGGATGGGGTTGTGGGCGTTAGTGATGACCTTATAAAAGGAATTAATATTAGCTGGCAAAACTTAGACGTTAAACGCCTTACAGTTACCATCGTCGTTCTTCACAATGGCGAGGATATTAAGATCATAACAACAAGCAACAAAATCACTGTTGACTTAAATAGAAACAATCTTACAGAACTGAATTGGATTAATCTTACACATTTAGGCCTTATAGGGTTTTATTATACTGAACAAGTTTTGACAGAGAGTATGATAAAAATAATAACTGGATTAGATTAAATTCTTCTATAAAACCATGGAGCAGTTTAAACTTTATGACAAAAACTCCTCATTGCTCATTGATTTGTGGCAGACTGGTTGTGGAAAAACAATATTTGTCCTAGACCTATTACAAACAGTTTATCGCTATAATTTTAATCATATTGTGGTTTTCTGTCCAACACTTAAATGGAACAAAGCATATCATGATAGAAGGTTTATATGGACAGATGATGAAATATATTTAGTTGATCCCAGCAATAAACTGAGTGAATGTCTAGAACGCTTTTTTATATTGTTTGAGGGAACGCAGACGCTATTTATTATAGATGACTGTTCAGCAGAAAAGACATAGTTAAAAAGAGAAACACTTTTGTCGAAACTAGCTTTCCAGCGGAAGACATGCTCGGATAAGTGTGTGGATTTTATGCCAGAAATATAACTCGGTTTTAAAAGACTTTAGAGAACAGTTAAAGACTGTAGTTTTATTTCACATGAAAGACAGAGACTCATTTGAAGAATGTTTGCGCGAAAATGATGTTATTGAAAATGATCAGAAAACATAGGATTAAACCAAAAACTGAAATCTGAAAAGTTTAGTAAATTAGTATTGAAACGGATAACCCTACACAGTATGTTTGTTTGTAGATAATCGTTATTTTTTGGTTATTGAAGTCTTACTTGTCAGAGAACAGGAAACCTTTATTCTGGCTCACTGTTCGCCCGAAAACTGTTGAGGCGAAAGTGAGCCAGAATGAAGGTTTCCCTGTTCTCTACAGTACATTCCGCTGAAATATTACAAAGTGCCAGTCAATTTATATCTACATTGCTATTGGCGAGTACGCGCGAAAACACAGTCAGAAATCTGTTAATCTATGTTATAAAGCCTTTAAGCTGCGTTCCAATCTTACTTCTTAAACTTATTACCACGTGAGTTTGGATGATTTCACCCTTCACGATTGTCAGTTCTGAGAAATGTTTGTTTATATTTATCCCATCATAAGGGGCAATGGCCTATACACGATTAAACTTTCCGTGTCCGTCTCTCTCTGTCTCTCTCTGCCCTCTCTCTCTCTCTCATCTCTCTCTCCTCTCTCTCTCATCTCTCCTCTCTCTCTCTCTCTCTCTCTCTCAGACGCACACACACACACACACACACACACACACACACACACACACACACACACACACACACACACACACACACACACACATCCACACACACGCGCGCTTGCAACACACAAACACAGTAACACATTTACACACAGGCGTGCGCGCGCACACACACACACACACACACGCACGCACGCACGCACGCACGCACGCACGCACGCACGCACGCACGCACGCACGCACGCACGCACGCACGCACGCACGCACGCACGCACGCACACAACACACACACACACACACACACACACACACACACGGAACGCTTGCATGCACGCTCGCACAGCACACACACATTCACCAGTTTCGTTTCCAAATCACTGACGTTAAACTAAGAAACCAACGTATTTCCTCGTTCATCACCATTCCTGGTTTGCACATTGACACACAGGCATCGTCACACCATAGCTATGAATCAGCCTCCACGTTTTTGCCTGGTTTGCACATTGACACACAGCATCGTCACACCATAGCTATGAATCAGCCTCCACGTTTTGCCTGGTTTGCACGTGGACACACAGACATCGTCACACCATAGCTATGAATCAGTCTCCACGTTTGCCTGGTTTGTACATTGACACACAGACATCGTCACACCATAGCTATGAATCAGTCTCCACGTTTTGCCTGGTTTGCACGTGGACACACAGGCATCGTCACACCATGCTATGAATCAGTCTCCCACGTTTTGCCTGGTTTGCACGTGGACACACAGGCATCGACACACCATAGCTATGAATCATGCTTCACGTTATGCCTGGTTTGCACGTGGACACACAGCATCGTCACACCATAGCTATGAATCAGTCTCCACGTTATGCCT
>CM031611.1:84082062-84092062 GCA_018398815.1 Conus ventricosus | reverse complement strand
GCTTCTTTATCTAGGATGCGGAGAGCCACAAACAAACAGAACCGCTGGATCGCTTGTAGTTCGCTGTGAAGTTGAACCGCTAAGCTGCTCGCTTGCTCCATGGCTGATGCAGCTTCTCTGCACCTTGGTCCCACAGAAAACCGACGGTGTCACTGATGATGTTTTCTCCAGTATCCCATGAATATATTGACTGTCACAGGAACCATAGAAGGGCCCAGGACTGCTCCTTCCCTGCGTCGGGCTGAATACCTCCAAGTCAAACTCAAACATTTCGCAAAATATGGTTTTGCAGTCCGAGAAATGCAAATGATCGATGGTTTATATTTGGTGGTGTGGACTTGGTCGGAACGTATTTCCTTCAGATCACTTTTCCCTCTTCATGAGAGATGCTTACGTAGAGGACACGTCATCAGTGTTGTTATAAAGCTAAGGTAGTGTCGTTCGGATTACAAGGACCCGTTGTCTTGTTCTATTCCTCTATTGCTTGGGTGTAACGTAGAGGTAAGAAGCCCATGGTTTATTGGTCTTGAAACTCGTTCAGCTGTTTCTCTCACATTCAGCACCACCACTGGACGATCCCGGAGGTTGTTGTTGTTTTGTTGTTGTTGTTGTTGTTGTTGTTGTTGTTGTTGTTGTTGTTGTTTTTCCCATTCTGCCGCGCTTCGGCCGAGGTGTAGCACTGATGAATTTTGATGATGTGTTTATAAAAAAGAAGGCTTTTGATGGTGTTAACGTCATTAAACAGAACCTTCTTGTAACATTTTTTCCCGCTTTTTTATGTGTGTGTTGTTATTTGTTGTTGTTGTTGTTGTTTCTTTCACATGTTTCAGTATCTTTCTTCTCTTTCGGCCTTTCTGTCTTTCGACCCAAGAAGCGAGTAAACAACAAGTATGTGTGGCAGAGACTCTAAAATCATTCTGAGCATGTGAAGCACCACATACCAATGCGACCTCTTTCGCCACATTTCTTTCTCCTTTGTTGTCTTTGTTCGTAGTCTTTTCCTCGTTCATTTTTGCGCTCTTTCTCCCTCTCCTCCCTTCATTCTTTCATTGTTTTCCTTTCACTCTTTCTGTCTTTTTCTTTGTGTCTTTTAAAAAATTCTTTCTTTGTTTCTTTCATAATCTTTCTTCCTTTCTTTTAATACTTTCCACCTTTTATTTTATTTGTTTAATGTCTTTCATCTCCCTGTCTTCTTGTCTTCCTTTCCGTCATTTCAGGAGATATGTGATTGAATTAACGATAAGGAATCAAGATTCACATCATCTATTCTTTCTAATGTATGTTCTAATGTCGGTATGGACAAGCTAGATAAATGATTTATGTATCATCTTCAGTGATGTGGGGACAGTGATCGGAACACCGCAATTACCTAGGAACCCATTAAGCCCCGTCTCATTCTCCTTCACTCTTTCTTTCCTGTCCTCCATTCCTTCCTTCCTTCCTTCCTTCCTTCTTTCCTTCCTTTATCTTTCTTCTGCTTCATGTCCTCCTGGTGTGTGACTAACCCTATCAGTGGCAGTGACTCAAGAGCGACCGCCCTCTTTCATTCATCCTTTTCTAACCCAAATCGTTTTCTTCCGTTCCAAGAAGTGTTGGACTATCATGTTGGTCCACGAGGACAATGAAGACATGGAACCCCAAGAGACGACATTCCTCCTTCCTCTTTCGCTCCCCTCCCACTCCATTTCCGCTCCCTTCCTCTCTTCCCTTCAGTCTGTGCAGTGCACCCTCCTTTTCACCCTCCTCTCCCTGTCCTTCCGTAATCTCCCAAGCCTTTCTATCCCCCACGAAATGAAACTCAAACATAACCAGATGGCATCTCTGTCAACCCCCTCCCTTCCACTCTTTCTCTCTCGTTCGCGTTTCCAATCAATGAGCCCCCACTTGTCTTTTTTTTCTTTTCGTTATTTTTTTTATGACTTTTTTTCGGTTTTTTTTTTTCGTTTTTTGTTTTGTCTTTTTTTTTAAATGGCGGAGGGAGCAGACAGGGTGGGCAAAGAATTCGTCGAGGGGACGCGGAGATGTGGACAGGGGAGGGAGAGATTGAGTATGGGACATGGTAGAGCGTTGGTTAGGGGAGGAGGCCAGGGTAAAAAGGGGGGTTAGGAAGGTCAGGGATGTGAATGAAGGGGGGTGGGGGAGGGTGCTGTCCCCAACCCTCACGTTGGAGGGGGAGGGGGTCGTTGAGGGGTGAGGAGGGGGGAAGGGATGTGAGGTGAGTGTGTAGGGGGGTGGAGGAGAGTGCTGTGGAGCCGCGCAGTCTCAGTATCTGCCCTTTTGACATCTCTCTCTCTCTCCTCTCTCTCTCTCTCTCTCTCTCTCTCTCTCTCTCTCTTCTCTCTCTCTCTCTCTCTCTCTCTTTTTCTGTCTCTCTCTCTCTCTCTCTCTGTCTCTCTCTCTGTCTCTCTCTCTCTGTGTGTCTCTCTCTCTCTCTCTCTCTCTCTCTCTCTCTCTCTCTCTCTCTCTTCTCTCTCTCTCCTGTCCAAACCTCCTAACTCTCGCCTGCATCATATCATTATATCATTCATCATCATCATCATCATCATCATCATCATCATCATCATCATCATCATCATCATCATCATCACATCATCATTATCATCCATATCATCATCATCATTCATCATCACCATCACCACATCCATATCATCATCATCTCATCATCAAATCATTCATCTATCTCTCTCTCTCTCTCTCTCTCTCTCTCTCTTCTCTCTCTCTCTCTCTCTCCCCCCCCCCCCACACACCACACACACACACACCACACACACACACACACACAAACACACACACATATATATGCGTGTGTGTGTGTGTGTGTGTGTGTGTGTGTGTGTGTGTGTGTGTGTGTGTGTGTGTGTGTGTGTGCGTGCGCGCGCGCGCGCTGCCTCGCCAATAATAATATTATACGTAAATAAATTCACTTGCGAGACATAGTATTCTGACGTATGGAAAGTTGCAAAAAAGGAGAAATAAAATGCCTGCGGGTATTTTGGTAGCACAAATCTTCATCTTGAGAGCAACAAAGTTGCGTTGTTGGAGAATAGAGTTTGGCCCAGAGGGCCTGTTGTAGATCCTGCTCGAGATATGTATTTGTCAGTGTGCATTCGCACGTGCGTGTGTGTGTGTGTGTGTGTGTGTGTGTGTGGTGTGTGGTGGTGGTGTTGTATGAGCATATCAAAGGTCGCTAGCCTGAATAAATAAATCCAATAGTGCGAAACATTATCATGCTATATATACAGAAAGGGACGGAAACAAACAAACAAAAAAGCGCGAACACGTATTTTCCTTGTAAAGATCTCCGTACTGGTTGCAACAAAATTCTGTTGTTTATAAATCCCGCATTTGCCGCCAGGACGTTTGGTTTCTTCTTCGGGCTCTTCCTAGTTGGGAAAATAATAGGACAACAAAACACTGACAAGAAAGAATCAAAGAAAAGAAAAAAATCAAAGGAGTAAGAAAGAAAAAAACAAGGAAGGAAAAGGTAAGGAAAGGAAAGGAAAAACAAGAAAGGAAAAGCAAAAGACGGAGAAGAAAGGACGGGAAGAACGACAGAGGGGACAAAATACCAAAAGCCCAAAGGCAAAGCAAAAAAAAAAAAAAAATAAATAAATAAAATAATAAAACTAGAAGAGATCGAGAAAGAAAGGGAAAAGGAACGGGAAAAAAAAAACTATTGAGAATGAGCGAAGGAAAGAAAAGAAAGAAGGGAAGGAATAACAGAAGAAAACCAAGGAAGGGGAGAAATAAATGAAGAAAGAAAGAAAACCAGACAAAACAGAAACATAAGAAAGCGGAAAAAGAAAGCATATAAACAAATACACAAACTAGGAAAAGGAAATACGCAGAAAAGCGTAGAAGCATCTTCTCGAGCAGTAGACGCAGGGTGACTACATAAACTCGCCATATACATGTACATGAGTATGCACAGAAAGAATGAGAGAATGGATGAAAAACTGATGTCTGATTTCAAACGGTATTCCTAATTTAATTTTCCATATTACAATTTCTGAAGTGCGGTTGAAAACATTGTTTATTTTTAGCACAGCTCAGGTTGTTGGGCTTTAAAAAAAACAACTAAATCAGACATCAGTTGACGTAAACTCTCATTGGGAGATGAGTCTCCCCTCTGTCTCTTCAATACCTACGATTTATAACTCATTACGAAACCATCACTGTTCTATCACTACAAACATATTTTGTGAAAACGTTTAGGTCACAAATCGCAACAGTGACGAATGTATGTAGAACCCCGTTGGGCATTTGAACAAGAAAGCGAATTAACCCCCTATAAAGCGAATTAACCCCCTATAAAGCGAATTAACCCCCTATCAAGCGAATTAACCCCTATAAAGCGAATTAACCCCTATAAAGCGAATTAATCCCCTATAAAGCGAATTAACCCCCTATAATCTAACGATCGTTGGAACAGTGAAGTGCAACAGCTTTATTGTCTCAAGGGCACAGCATAATGGAAGACGGAGCCCATCCCTTCTCCTTCTGCTGCTTTAACGTTCACTGGACTGAATCAGGTACTTATCGATAGCTGAATGGTGTCAAAGGATGTTTAACATGTAGAAACTCGACACTACGAGCGCGTTGATTTCAAGTCCGTCAACTCCGAAAGCAAATGCTCCAACCATTCGGCTGCGAGCCGCTTGGGAAGTTTTTTGTTTTGTTTTGTTTTTCTTCTGCGTAAGCAGGCTGATACTCCTGCGGACACTCCCTACATAGACAGACAAGGATTAATCCCATCTACCCAACGAAGGGAGTGGAGTTTTGTGTGTATGACCATTTTGTTTTCTATCCCGCCATTAAGGCAGCCATAATCCAACTTCGGGCAAGGTGCATGCTACATGTAACGTGTCATCCATACCAAAGGCCAAACTGGCCTTCTCTTCCGAAAGTTGGTGATGGGATTTGACGTGTGTGCAAGATGTTATGCGTGCGCTCACACATTGAGCCTCGGTTTATAGTCTCATTCGAAGGAGTGTATGGGAAATGGAGTCAGAACCAATGTTAACTCCAAGGGAAAATCCCCTGTACCAAAACGGCCCGGTGTAGATTCGAACCTGCAGCCCCACGATCACCAAGATTACGAGTCCGGCGCTCTACCACTGAGCTATTCCGGCCCACAGCTTGGGAAGTGAAGGCTGGGGAGTGGTGGAGGGAGGACGGGGTAGGCTAGGATTACGAGGAAATTTCTGGCGACTTCAATGCTACTAGCACAGAGGGCAAACACACGCCATTCACTTCAGACATTGGACAGTCTTTTGAAAAAAAAAATGGTGCCCCCCCCCCCCCCCCCCCCCCCCCCCCCCCCCCCCCCCCCCCCCACACACACACACACCCATCCCTTCCTTGTTATGTATACACCAGCTGAGGGTAGAAGTTTGAGAAAGTGGTCACCCCCTCAACCCTGAACGAATCACCCTATGGTGCAGGAAGCGCGATATAGAACAATCATCTCATCATCATCATCATCATCATCATCATCATCATCATCATCATCATCATCATCATCAACTTCGTCATCATCATTATTGTCGTCATCATCATCACCATCAACATGATCAGATTGATGATAATGATGATGATGATGATGATGATGATGATGAACAATCAATATGAACAGTTACTTAATAATAGAATAAAGATTAAAACAGATTGAAAATCGATACAGGTTTCGCCAAGAAGACTTCTTCAGGGACAAAATACATCAAAATAGAACACTTCAATGTTTCAAGCATGGTTTGTCATCGTCAGTTTCTCCAAGTACCTGTTCAACAAGTCATTGAAAGGAAACTTACACACGTGCAACCAGTCATCTCCGTCTTCTGTGTGCACATCCCTTAACGAGAGACATTTTCTCTTTTGGAAGAGACGGTCAGTTAGGGCGTTGGTAAGGATGACAAGTATACACACACCGCATGCACAGAAAGAATGAGAGAATGGATGAAAAACTGAGTGACTGATACACGTAGCATGCACAGAAAGAATGAGAGAATGGATGAAAAACTGAGTGACTGATACACGTAGCATGCACAGAAAGAATGAGAGAATGGGTGAAAAACTGAGTGACTGATACACGTAGCATGCACAGAAAGAATGAGAGAATGGATGAAAAACTGAGTGACTGATATTCGACTGAGCCACACGGGACGCAACTGAATGTAGTGCCCGTAGGCAGCTCTTCCGTCGGGTCTACCAGGGTAGGCAGCCCCTCGTGTAAAGCGGGGCATCGATGGACATGCGCGCAGAGCTTCATCTTTAATCGTGGATAGGCGCTTTTCTCTTCAACTGTATTATTAATACAAGTACTCCAAACAACAATGACAAAAACAGTAAATGATAACAACACCAACAACAGCCACATCCAAGCAGCAACAATAACAACAATGATAATAACAACAGCAGCAGCAGCAGCAGCAACAACAACAATAATGATTATGATCATAATGATAATAATAATAATAATAATAATAATAATAATATAATAATAATAATAATAATAATAATATGATGATGATGATAATGATGATATTAATAATGATAATGATGATGATGATCATAATAATAATATTAATAATAATAATATAATAATAATAATAATAATATAATAATAATAATAAAATAATAATAATAATAATAATAATAATAATGACAATAATAATAACAATAATAATAACAATAATAATAATAATAATAAATACAAATAAATGATAACTGATGACGATGATGATGATGATGATGATGATGATGATGATGATGAGTGATGATGATATGATATGATGATGATGATGATGATGATGATGATGATGATGATACAACCAACAGAAAATGCAAGAACTTGGAGGAACTCCTCAAACCCAGTGTCCCGAAGTTTCCCTCTACATGGCCCACGAACTAAATCCGTTTTCTGTTTTCCTTGCTGTGCCAAAAAGATGTTACCCCTGTGTACACTTATCAATCCTCTTTTCCTTCCAAAGCCGAGAAGGTGGCAGATCTTAGCAGATCAGACAACAAATTATATGCAAAGCCAGTGCTGTTTACACCGTCCATTGAAACAAACAATCAAACAAACACTGCTACCTACATACCAGACTGATTTAGAGATATGTGAAGGAAATTTACTGACAAAAAAACATTGTTATGTATACAGCTGTCTTAGCCACCGCTTTGCCTATCAAAAGTCTTAGAATATAACAATGTTGATTATTTCACAACTAGAAGTATGGAGGTCACATGGTACCTCTACTGTCATTGGGAAATATCTGCGCCACCATGATTTGCACGCAACAGGGAAAGATGTAAGGTGATTTTCGTTTTCTGTTGTTGTTGTACTCCCAGTTCTTAAAGAACAGGGAGTACTTTACAATGGGAACGAAGAAATGCTCTGTGTGTGTGTGTGTGTGTGTGTGTGTGTGTGTGTGTGTGTGTGTGTGTGTGTGTGTGTGTGTGTGTGTCTGTGTGTGTGTGTGTGTGTGTGTGTGTGTGTGTGTGTGTGTGTGTGTCTGTCCGTCCGTGGTCAAAATGTGTTCCACTCGCTCCAGACAAAACTGCCGGACCGATCTTTCTGAAAATTTGTAGATATGTTCATTATGGGTCACGGAGGATGCCCGATGTTTTATTTTACCAGAATAGCCGTTACTAACGGCTATAAATGCTAATTTTGTGATGTACAGTTTAAGCAATAACGGTTTATACAATTAAGTGTACCTAAATTCTGTCAGCTCGTCGGTAGTATAATGGTTAGTATCCCCGCCTATCACGCGGGAGACGGATTCATTTCCCCGCCGGGGAGAGCAGCGTCTTTTTTTTCTTACATGTATACAAAATTTATACCACCAAAAAGGGAGAAAGTGCTATAGTGATTGATTTATATAATACATATTTTCTCTTTTTTGTACTACTGGACTGAGAGTGCGTTTATATGCGTTGCATCTTGCTTTTTTTTTTTTGTTTTCGCTTTCTTTTAATTGCCTCGCCACAGTGGCGGCCATATTCCGTCTTCGCAACAGAATCACATTTGGCTGAGACAAACTAAATGTTATCAAAGCATTATTCCGTTTTCGAAGTAGAATTAAATTTGCCTGAAACAAAATAGATCCTATCAAGAATGGAGAATGATTGTGCAAGTGCTGTCTCTGCATTGATAACTCGGTCTTCGAAGCCTGATTTCAGTTCAGAAATATTGTTTAAAACTTTATTAAATGTAAATGTCGGTAGATTTTTTTGTAGTTTTTTTCAATGGCTTTGTCGTATCTGATAACGCTGGTTTATTGTTTTGTTTTGTGTACATTCTGAATCCATTTCATAATGTGTCGTATTAAGTTTGAATGGCATCGATCCTAATATTTCATTCATGTATACTGATTCATCCTATCGAAATGGAAAAGATAAATACATTTTTATGGTTGAGTTCTTATATACTGAAGATTAATCCTAACATTATGCTGATATGTTCATGCGAATCACGGAGCAGAAATGTCTCCAATGCAAATGTTTGATGTCATCAATTGATATTTGCTTCATTTACGGCGTGAATTACTTCGTGTGTTTGATTGAATATACTTGAATCCATCGGGATCAATACGCATCAGCATTCCAATTGTCAATACAGTTTCTAAAAACGAAAGAATTTTCCTTAAACCTTTGCCAGTTGAACATGTTTTGCGTGGCCTTTCTGTTTGTAAATCAGGCCATTTACTCTGAACCTAAAAAAGATAATGGAGGTGATTTGGCAGTAGCAACGCCCCCGTAGCTTGGAAGACAGTTTGTCTTTCAACAGTTTCCTTTTTTTTTTTACCAAGTCATCACCTAGCCTTTGCGAAAACCCCACACGGCACTTTCTTGTAACTTCTCTCCCCCCCCCCCCCCCCTCCCTCTCTCTCGATCTCTCTCTCTCTCTCTCGATCTCTCTCTCTCTCTCTCTCTCTCTCTCTCTCTGCATAAAAAAGAGACCTGTCAACCCTTTGTTCCACCCATTTTGGATTCTATATTCCTTTCTCCCGTTTTTCACCTATGAATAAAGAAAACGAAGAGCAACGAAACACTGCACGACCCCCACACATCCCCCTCCGCCCACCCAGTCATCCCCCTGTTCTTTTCCACCCCGCCGTTCCTCTTTCTTTGTTGTCTCTCCTCGTGTGACGGACGCTGGCGGTGTCCATAGAAACCATAATCATACACATACGTGTGCGCGCGTGTTCGCACGTGGAGGGGAGAGAGAGAGAGAGAGAGAGAGAGAGAGAGAGAGGGGAGAGAGAGAGACAGAGAGAGAAAGAGAGAGACAGAGACAGAGAGACTTGTGTAGAGAACACGCGATCAACAGTTGCGCGCACGCGCACACACACACACACACACACACACACACACACACACACACACACACACCACACACACACCACACACACACCACACACACACACACACACACACACACACACACACACACACACACACACACAGCGCGCGAACACACACACACACACACACACACACCACGCACGCACGCACGCACGCACGCACGCACGCACACACACACACACACACACACACACACACACACACACACAGAACACGAGAGAAAAGGAGAGAGAGAGAGAGAGAGAGAGAGAGAGAGAGACAGACAGACAGACAGACAGATAGACACACAGACAGACAGACAGACAGACAGAGAGAGCCGGGGAGACAGAGATAGACAAGACAAGACAAGACAAATAATTCAATGAACCGGGCCATCTGCCCATGTCAAAGGGAACAGTGGGGCGGGGATAAAGTCAAAGAGAATTTTATGTGTGTCTAAAATACAAAGCACTGACATGGGAAGTCGAAGGAGGGGGAGGGGGAGTAGGGAGAGGGTGAAAAGCGTGAGGGTGGCTTACGGTAATATAAATCACGTAATATCTTGTGACTCAAACACGTGGATCAACAGGAAACATTTACATTCTATTACTTAATTCTAAGGTAACTCGACCTCAGCTGAAGTGTCTTACTT
>CM031611.1:84054395-84059395 GCA_018398815.1 Conus ventricosus | reverse complement strand
TTGAACCTCTGCCAAAAAATTTAAAAAAAAAAAAAACAAAGAAAGAAAAAAAAAAAACCAAAAAACAACAACAACAACAAAAAACCCCCCCAAACAAAAAAAAATCCCTACAGGGCGGCCAAAACCCCCGGGGTTTTATACCTTAGGTGTAGGCCCTTGTGATTTGCCCCGGCTTTGACGTTTTGAGGGCTTTTTTGTTGTTGCTTTTGTTTTGTTGTTTGTTTTTTTGTTTTTTTTTTTCTACCTTTTGGCTTATATCTTTTTTTTCTTTTGTCCCCCCTTTTCTCTCTCTCTCTCTTCCCCTTTTAAAAAAATCAATTACATAAAAATTTATCATCTATCTATCTATCATCACTATTTTTCTATTTTATTATTTCTACTTCTATGCAGTTTAAGTGTATGAGGTATGGCTCCGCGTAAAATGAGAGTGGCGTGGTAAATGCATGTTTGGCGCGCGCGGGTATGGGGGGGAGGGGTGTGTGTGGTGGTGTGTTGTGTGTGGGTGTGTGTGTTGTGGTGTGTTTGTGTGTGGTGTGTGTGTTGTGTGTGGTGGGGACCGCGGTGCGCGGGATCAACTCTTCTGTAAAACGCTCTAATCCCCGATCCAAACAAGAAAAATTTTAATAGGTCATTGAGGGGGAGGACCGGAAAAAGTCCTAGTCTGTCCCACCTTTGTTTTTTTTTTGTTTTCCCGTGACTAGCTCGTCTGTGCCACCTTTTTTTCTTTTCTGCTTGTACCTGACTAGCCTCGTTGTGCCCCCTTTTGTTTTTTCTGTTGTCCCGGAAATGCCCTCTCTGTCCCATCCTTTTTTTTCTTTTTTGCTTGTCGTGACTAGTCCTAGTCTGTGCCACCCTTTGTTTCTTTTTGCTTGTACCGTGACAAAGTTTCCATTCGTGCCACCCCAAAACCACACCCACCACACCCGAACCACCCACCCAAAACCCCCGGACAACCCCCCCCCAAACCCCCCCCCCAAACCCCAAACCCCACCCAAACCCCCCCCACAAAACCCCCCCCAAAACTCCAGCCCAAACCCCAAAAAACCCCCCCCACCCCCACCACCCCACACACAACCACAACCCCCCAAACAACCACAACACAAAAAACCCACACACACCACAACACCCCACACACCACCACCACCCCCCCACCACAACAAAACACACACACGCACAACAAAACACACCACCACACACAAACACCACCACACAAACCACACAAACACCCCCCACCCACCCCACACACACACACACACACACACACACACACACACACACACCACCCCCCCCCCCCCCACCCCCACACACACACCACACACCCACACAAACAACCACCACACACACACACCACACACACACACACACACCAACCACCCACCACCACACACACAACACAACACCACACCACACACCCCAACCACAAACACAAACCCCAAAACCCCCACCCTCACACAAACAACAACAAAACGACAGACAGAACACACACACCACCACACAAAAAACACCCACCGCCGCCGCCGGCGCCGCACGCACGACCACGCCCCGCACGCACCCCCCCCCCCACACCCCCCCCAACCACACCACACACCCCACAAAAGAGAAACCCCCCCGAATACTGACTCGCAAAACGACGCAGGTGATAAGTCTCCGGGGGGTTGTAACCCCGTCGGGCGGCAGGCGCAAAAGGCGGGAAAAGCCGGGGAAACGAGCAAGGACTCCCGGGGCGCTGGCAACCCGAATCCGGGGCCCGAAAATTCATTTTTTGCCCCAAAACCCCCCCCCCCCCCCCCCCCCCCCCCCCCCCCCCCCCCCCCCCCCCCCCCCCCCTTTTCCTTTTTTTTTCCATCTGTGGTTTCGGGTTTTGTAAACTGGCATTTATGTCGGAAATCCGGTGGGAGTGATGTGGGAAACAAAGAAAACCTGAATGTTCTGGGGGAAAGGGTTTTTTTTCTTTGTTAGTTCTTTCATTCTTTTTATTGTCTTTTGCGTGTAAAGTTGATTTTTTTTTGTGTTAGTAGCGATTAGGATGAAGATAGATTTTTCAAAAAAATCAGCAGCCCAAATCGATCGCATGTTTTTAGCATTTCTCTTTTTTTTTCTGCCCCTCCTCCTTTTTTCATCCCTCCCTTTCCCCCCACCACCCCCCCCCACACAACAACACACACACCACACACACACACACACACACACACACAAACACACCACACACACACACACACCCTTTTTTTCTTTGATTTTAATTAGAACACTCAGTAAAAAAATGTTGTTCCCCTTCCTTTTTCTGCCATGTAGTTTTGGATTCGGGAAACATAATAAACAATCACTAAATTCTACGTACAAAATATGGTTTATCTATATCATAATTTTTTTCCATATCACATCTATTATATTTAAATTTACCCCAGAATTTGTGAATGGATATTTCCACCCTTTTTAGTCACTTTTTTTTAACAGTCTCACCCACTTCTCTTTTGTTGATTGATCAATTACCAGCAAAGTTTTCCAAACAGATTGTTTTGGGTTTATTTTCGAAATAACTCCAATCCTTGTCCTGGAAAAGGTTTTTTCCTCAAGCCAGCTTTTCACCAAACCCGTCAATCCAAATTCGCCTGGCAATCAAAGTTCCCCCTTTGGGGAAAGACTACACACTAAACAAGAGTGTTGGTGCAGAAACGTGTTTGCTTGCTCGTAAACAAAAAAAAGTCCCCTACTAAAACCAAAGGCCTTGGGACGTGAAAAGCTAGGCCGGACAACAGACACGGAGCCCCTCCCCCGTCTCCCCACTTTAAACCCTTTTCAGCCTGAAACGGTACTCCTTTATGCTGGTGAACAACAGAAATTTTTTTCAAGCCGTAATCTCTTGACCCCCTTTTTTTGTGGCTCAAACTCAACCTTAGTTTCCCCCCCCAAAAGGAGTGATGAGGGGGGAAAATGAAGCAATATTTAGAAAGGAGGGGGTTAGTTTTGTCCTGTACTCTGTTTGCTGTGTCCTTTGGGGGTAACTAACCCCCCTTTTCTAACTTTACACCTTCAGCTCCCTAGGCAATACTTAAAACCCTGTGCTAATGGGCAGAAAAGTGAAAGCTTAAAAATGTCACTGTAAATTAAAAACACACAAGCAGCAGCCCGCAGCAGCAGCAGCCAGCGCAGCCAGCAAACAACAACAACAACCAACAAAAAAACTTGTTAAAAAATACCGGGCATCATGGTATTTGGAAAACCTGTTTCCTGGTAGTGAAAAAGGATTACCCAAAACCCCCATTTGGTGGTGGGGGGGGGGGGGGGGGGGGGGGGGGGCGGGGGGGGGGGGGGGGGGGGGGGGGGGGGGGGGGGGGGGGGGGGGGGGGGGTGTAAAGGGGGGGGGGGGGGGGGGGGGGGGGGGGGGGGGGGGGGGGGGGGGGGGGGGGGGGGGGGGGGGGGGGGGGGGGGGGGGGGGGGGGGGGGGGGGGGGGGGGGGGGGGGGGGGGGGGGGGGGGGGTTGGGGGTTTTTTGGGGGGGGGGCTGGGGGGGGGGGCGGGGGGGCGGTTTTTTTTGGGGGGGGGGGGGGGGGGGGGGGGGGGGGCCCCCGGGGGGGGGGGGGGGGGGGGGGGGGGGGGGGGGGGGGGGGGGGGGGGGGGGGGGGGTTTTTTTTTTCCTTCTTTTTCCCCTCCCTTTCTCTCTCCCCTTTTTTCTTTTTTTTCCCTTTTTGGGGGTTTCCTTCAAACTTTTGATTCTTTTTCTCTTCTCTCTTTTTTTCTTCTTCCCTCCCTTTCCCTTTGGGCCCCCTCTCTTTTCTTTGTCCTTCTCTTCTTCTCCTTTTTCTCTCTTTTCTTCCCGTCCTCCCTGCTTTGTCTTCTTTCTGTTTTGGTCGTTCCTTGCCTTTTTCCTTTTCTTCCTTTCCCCCCCCCCCCTTGCTTTTCCCTTTTTTTTCCTTTCCTTTCCCCCTTTTTTTTTTCTTCTTTCTGCTTCCCCCCTTTTTCTTTCTCTTTAATTTTAAATTGCTCTTCCTTTAACTGTTTTTTTGGTTTTTTCACCAATATCATGGATCCAGTCCCCAAAACATTTTGCATTCTTGCACCCTTCCCCCCCCCCCCCCCGTCCTTTTTCCCCCTTTTTTTTTTTCTTTTTTTCTTTTAAATCTCGGAAATTGCCTCAAAAAAAAAAAAAACCAAAAAAAAAAAAACAATTAATTTCGGGTCACCCAAAAATTTCAAATACAAATTTAAATTTTAAGCACCGTTAATTTTTAAAAGAAAAAATAAAAGTTTTTTTTAAAGTTTTTTTAGAAGAGGAAAAAGAAAAAAAAAAAAAAAAAAAAAAAGAAAACAAAGGGGGAAAAAATTTTATTAACCTAATTTGCCGAACACTTTTTTTGGGGCCAAATTTTGGGGGGGGGGAAAAAAGGGGGAAAAAGGGGGGAAAAAAAAAGGGGGGGGGGGAAAAAACACCCCTTTTTTTTTTTTAAACCTACCCTTTTTCACCTTTCCCAAAGATTTTAACCGGACCAACATCTTTTAGCTTCGCGTTCCCAACCCCCTTTTACCTGTTTTCCCCCCCCAAACCCCCTCCCCTCCTCCCCACCCCCTGTCCCATCTGTCCACTTTTCCACACCGTAACCCCCCCCCCCCCACCCCTCCCTCCTTCCTCCCCATGCCCCTCAGCCTTGCCGCAGTCCGAGAAGAGAGCCTTGGACACAGTGCTTTGATCACACCGTCTTCAGGCCTTCGCTGTCTCACTTGTTCCTCCGGAAGTGAGTGGCGGTGCAGCCGCCCAGCGATCGGGAGGAACCGGAAGTGGCCACGACGGTGACCGAGTGAACTTCCGGTTCCTGTCACTGGTCAGCCCTAGGGATACTTGTGGAGAGAGAGAGAGAGAAGAGAGAGAGAGAGAGAGGGGAGAGGGGGGGGGAGAGAGAGAGAGAGAGAGAGAGAGAGAGAGAGAGAGAGAGAGAGAGAGGGGGGAGAGGAGAAGAGAGAGAGAGAGAGAGAGAGAGAGAGAGAGAGGGAGAGAGAGAGAGGGGG
>CM031611.1:84041895-84046895 GCA_018398815.1 Conus ventricosus | reverse complement strand
TCGCATTGTATCGAATCGTGTTGCATTGTATAGTATTGCAATGTATTATATTGTATTGCATTGCATTGTATCGTATAATATTGTATTGCATTGTGTTTTATGGGATTTTTGCATTGAACTGTATTGTATTGCACTGTGTTGCATGTATTGCATTGGATTGGATTGGATTGGACTGTTACGACTTTCATCGTCAAAACAAGTCTCTTTGTGCCAAACTTGGGCTGGGGGAGGAGGAGGGGGGAGGGGGGGGGGATCCTGTAACCATAGCGTAAGCCGCTCATGAAGGAAGGACAATTTTGTCTCTCAGTGTATTTTCGTTTACATATTTTTTTCTCCAGGTAACTCTGTTCCCCCTACCTCCACCCAAACTCTCTTGTTGCCATGCGTTCTTTTACGTGCGCAGAGTGCGTACTGCATACAGAACCTCGGTCCATTGTCCGATGTGAAAGACTAGTATTCAGCCCACCCATGAAGGTCTAGTGGGAAGGGACAGAACAGAACTCTGTCTACGCAGAGCGGGAATCGAACCATAGACCCAAGATTCTTTCACCTTGTATTTCTCACTGGCACCACTTCATTCCAGATGGGCTAGAGAATTTCGAATCGCACAAGCACCCCACCCAGACTTGAACCCTGATTACTTTAATAACACTGTTCACTGTTCACCAGAACTCTGCCCAGGCTTTGAACCTTACTCCCCAGAGACACAGCTGCTCTTCAGTGGGTGCGGTGGGGGATGGGGGTGGGGGTAGGGCTGTGTCCAAACCCCAGTCAGAACACTGATTAACTTTTGTTTCTGATTTTTATTCTAATTTTTCTTTTGACACGGGCATGGAGCCTAGAAACCCACTAGAATCTTCTGCAGACCAGAATCCTTAACCCGTCCACCCCGCCCCCCCCCCCCCCCCTCTTCCCTTCCCATACCTTTGATGCTGTTCCCTACTATGCTGGTCTTGGTTTGGAAACGGCCCTCCCCCCGTCCCCCCCTACCCCCCCCCCCCCCCCTCCGAAACTACCCACTTTTGAGTCCTCCCCGTCTTCACCCCCACCCCGTTCCTCTTCCTCCCCCAATATTGTTCTGCTTCACATGGACAGAAGTGTTGAATCTCAACCGAACCCTGCTTAGCCTTGAATCTGAGTTCCCTTTCTCTAGCCTCTCCTCTCCGTTCACCTCCGCCCCCAATCTGTTCCTTCTCTACCTCTCTCCCCCGTCACCTCCCCCCACCCTCAGTTCTTCAGCACAACAGGAAGAAGAGTTCGAAACCCTCATCACCAGAACCCCTTTTACCCACCCTTCCACCCCAATCTCCTCCCCAACAGAACCGCTCCTACACGGGTGGGTTAAATTGAATCCGGGTAGGGGGTTGGAGGTGGGGTGAGGGGGGAGGGGGGGGGGGTGACGGAATTTCCCGGCCACTTGAAGACGAGCGAGCTCACCACCCGGGTGACAAGTTTATGGAGCGTTGATCTCGCCCAAAGCAGCGAACCCCCCCCCCTCCCCTCCCTCTCCCTCCCTCCTTTCCCTTCCCCATCCACCCTACACCCGTTGTTTTCTCTCTCTCTCTCTCTCCCTCCCCATCCATCCCTCTCGTCCCCCTCCACATCCTACCCCTCCCCCCCCCCCCCCCCACCCCCCTCCATCGTTTCAGCGTGTGGCACTAAAAGCATTGGCGGGTGTGAAAACCGCGAGTGGAGAGCGCGCGGACCACCAAAGCTCAAGCTCTGGCCAGAAGCTACCCGGGGTGTCGTTGTCCTCTTCAGAGAGGTGTGAAGCGTAGTGGTGACGAGATGTTGGGGAGGGTCTGTCGTGAGTGTCGTGACGGGTCGTCTGGCCTCTAAAAGGGTCTCCTTGTTGAAGGCAGACTGCGCAAGGGTTTTGCGTGTGCGGTGTGACCATGGAAAAGAGAATGGACGTGTTGTTCGTGTCCTGTTTTTTTTTAGTTGTTTTGTGTTTGTGGTAGTCTTTTTTGGGGTGGGGGTGGGGGGGTGTGGGGGGCGAATAATGAGTTGGGGTAAGGTGGAAAGGAGAACTAAGAGTTGGTGAGAGAGAGAGAGAGAGAGAGAGAGAGAGAGAAACGAAACGAAATTTTATTTAACCAGGGTGATGAGATAAGCAATATACATGCTTTTTTTCCCACCCAGCCCCTGGGGCAAAGGGAACGAAGTAATTCATAGCAAAGAGAGAGAGAGAGAGAGAGAGAGAGAGAGAGAGAGACAGACAGACAGACAGACAGAGACAGAGAGACAGAGACAGAGAGAGAGTCTGTGTGTGGCTGTCTCTCGTTATGTCTCTCTGTCTATTTCTTTACCGTTCTCTCTGCCCCCTCTCCCCACTCTCTGACTTTGAAACGTTCTCTCTTTCTCACTGTGTCTTTGGCCTCCCCCTCCACCCACCTTTCTCTCTCTCTCTCTCTCTCTCTCATTTCTTTTCTTTTTTTTCTCCCTTTCTAGCTAAAAGGATTGGGTTTACATATTCGACCCCCGCCCCTGCCCTCTCCCCCCTCCCTCCCCGCCCCCACAGCAAAGTGTATATGCTTGGTATGAGCCACAGTGTAGGCTTAAAACACCTTGTTTCTAATGATGCCTTTTCCCGCTCTGTTCTCTTTCCGTTTGCCTTCTCTCTCTCTCTCTCTCTCTCTCTCTCTCTCTCTCTCTCTCTCTCTCTCTCTCTCTCTCTCTCTCTCTCTCTCTCTCTCCCTCTCTCTCTCTCTCTTCTCCCTATCTCTCTCTCTCTCTCTCTCTCTCTCTCTCTCTCTCTCTCTCTCTCTGTCTCTCTCCAAAACTGTTTGTGATCAGCTTTGCGTGTGTGTTGGATAGCGCGCGAGGAGCGCCCTCTGTGTGTGTGTGTGTGTGTGTGTGTGTGTGAGAGAGAGAGAGAGAGAGAGAGAGAGAGAGAGAGAGAGAGAGAGAGAGAGAGAGAGAGAGAGACAGTCTGCCTTCATAATCATTCCAACTTCTAACATGACAAAGGACGACGGCGCTAACATAAGCCGATCATGCCGACAGAATGATGATGATGGTGATGAAGGTGATGATGGCTTTACGATCTTCTTAGCCTCCATGAATCAGAAACAAGATGCAAAGCATATAAAAGTACTCCCAGTTTTTCCTGAATACGTGCGAGATATTCCATAAAGAGGAAAAACCGTTATGGGCCGTTATAACCGTTAGTAACGGCTATTGTGGTAAACATCAGCCATCGTCCGTGACCCATTATGAAAATACCTACAAATTTTCAGACCGATCGGCCGATACTTTCTGAGATGTTCCATAAAGAAGAAAAACCGATATGGGCCGTTATAGCCGTTAGTAACGGCCGTTAGTAACGGATATAACGGTAAAATAGAACATCGGGCATCATTCGTGACCCATAATGAACATAACTACAATTTTTCAGAAAGATCGGCTCAGTATTTTGTCTGGAGCGAGTGGAACACATTTTGACCACGGACGGATGGACAAACACACACACACACACACCACACACACACACACACACACACACACAACAACACACACACACACACACGCATTTCTTCGTTCGCATTCTGAAGTACTCCCTGTTCTATAAGAACTGGGAGTACAATAAAACCCTAACTGACCTTGGCAATGAAAAGATGGACAGGAAGAGAAGGAGAGAAGGAGGAGGGGGGAGGAGGAGGAGGAGGAGGAAAGACAAAGTCACTGACAAGCGAATAGCTGAAAAGCTTCTCACAAATCATGGCTAACGACCACAGCCACTACGGTGTTACGTCCAGACCAGTCCGCTTTACTCTTGGTGTAGAAGCAGTCGTGCTGCAGTGGTTTGGCCTACGTTTTTTTTTTTTGGTCTCTCTTTCTATTTATATAGCAGTCTTTTTCGTCTGAATTTTCCCACTTTCTTTTCTTGCTCAGACAGAGAGAGAGAAGAGAGAGAGAAGAGAGAGAGAGAGAGAGAGAGAGAGAAGAGAGAGAGAGAAGAGAGAGAGAGAGAGAGAGACTCAGATTGTTTCAATGCATAGAAGGAACATATCTGCTGGAATATAAATGAACACGGGTAGTATGCGACTAACACAGTGCTGATCTGAGAGAGAGAGAGAGAGAGAGAGAGAGAGAGAGAGAGAGAGAGAGAGAGAGAGAGAGAGAGGAGAGAGCACGGGCGATGAATCCAATCGATCGATCCCCATTTAAGGCAGAGATGAATCGATTATATTATGACCTGGCTATACAGCCGTAGGTTTATGAATATTCTATCATATTCAATGATCCATTTTTTTCAAAGTCAGGTCTAAATAAGTTCGTAGGAAAAGAAAACAGCATAGCTACGCATTCTATTTCTTTTTTTTTCTGTCTGTCTGTCTGCCTGTCTTTTTTTTTTCCCCCTCCATATATTCTTTGTTTCTATTTAACCCATTCCCTTTCTGTCTTTTCTTTTTTGTTTCTTTTCCCTTTTCTTTCTCCCTTTTGCTCATTTGTCGTATTTTTCTTTTTTCTTTCTGTCGTTCTCTTTCATTCTGTCTTTCCTTCTTCCTTTTTTCCTTTTCTTTTTTTTTCTACTCTCCCTGGTTTTTATTGCTATTGCCTGCTTTTATATTCCCTTTTCCTTTAAGTATTCATTTTTCTTCTATATTTCCATCTGTCTTTTGTCTTTTTTCCCTCTTTATTCTTCTTTCAATCTTTCTTTCTTTGTTTCAGTTCCTGATCCGCTGTTTCCTTCCTCGTTCCTCACTTCTCTCCTCGTCTTTCTCTCTGTCGCTGCCTGCCAAGCAAATGGACAGCTCTCCCCTCCACCCCAGTCCTGTTGTCCTCCTCCCCTCCTCCCGTCATCTCTGTTCGACCATTCCCATTTCTGACAAGGCGCTGTCCACACTGGCCTGCCCTTTCTGTCATTCCTTTTTTGATCTGATCCTTTTGGGTTTATTAATGGTTTCGTGCTTGGTAACTCAGAGTTTGAAGTTCAGTCATCTAATTATCACCTCGTAGAAAAGGAGGTAAAATATTCTTCGGCCGTCAACGTGTGT
>CM031611.1:84016895-84024395 GCA_018398815.1 Conus ventricosus | reverse complement strand
CAGATGGGATTAACCCTTGCCTGTCTATACAGGGAGTGTCCGCAGGTGTATCAGCCTGCGTACGCACAAAGAGGTCGTAAAGAAATCATGCTTCTCCTCCTCGGCCTCCTTCTTCTTCTTCCTTCTTCTTCCTCTTCTTCTTCCTCTTCCTCCTCCACCATCTCTTCTTCTTCTTCTTCTTCTTCTTCTTCTTCTTCTCTTCTTCTCCTCCTCCCCTCCTCCTTCTTCTTCTTCTTCTTCTTCTTCTTCTTCTTCTTCTTCTTCTTCTTCTTCTTCTTCTTCCTCTTCTTCTTTCTCTTCTTCTTCACACGTTTACTTTTGAAGCAGTCAATGGTTGTACATGTCTGCTGCAGAGTCGACGGTCTGGAATTCAAACCACACTTAGGGTTGGATTTACATGGCTAGCAAGCCTCTCTGTCCCTTCCGAATGTTGTGATTTGTCCACTAATTGTCAGGTCTGTTCCCGCATTACACTTCCACTCTGTCCAGCATGTACATCTGTTTTATCTTCTGCGTCAGATTAACTTACCTTCGCTGTGTTGATCTTTTCTCTCCTGAGGTAAGCTCAGCGCGTAGCTGAGATGATACCAGCTAGATAGACGAAAGGGTGTGTGAAAAGAACAAAAAAAATATTGAAAGAAAGAAGTTGAAGAAAGAAAGTACAAACGGGAAGAGAAACGAAAAGAGAGAGAGAGAAGAGAGAGAGAGAAAAGAGAGAGAGAGAGAGAGAGAGAGAAGAGAGAGAGAGAGAGAGATGTTACGTGTTCTTCAAAAATATGCAGAGGAAATGGTACCCATGACTGTATACCGATTGTGTATTATTAACAAAATGGAAAATGGAGGCACTGAGAGAAAGAGAAAATGGAGGCACTGAGAGAGAGAGAGAGAGAGAGAGAGAGGAGGAGGAAGAAGAGGAGGAGAGAGAATGAGAGAGAGAGAGAGAGAGAGAGAGATTCGCTCTTATTTGATTTCAGAAGAAAGAGGTAGGCTCAAGTGCAGGATCCTCTTACCCTCCCCCCCCTCCCCCCCCCCCCCCCCCCCCCCCCCCCCCCCCCCCCCCCCCCCCCCCCCCCCCCCCGCCCCACCGCTCCCTTTTCCGAGAAGAAAAGAAAGCGGTCCATAACCGTTTTGAGCACAAAAGCAAAGGTAATGGTGGACCCTTTATCAACCTCTTTATTCTCTCTTTTTGAAAGTCTGTTTTTCTCAATTTTTGTTTCTCTGTATACTCGTACTATGTCCCTCACTTTCCAAATCTCCTTTCCCACTGTTTTGATTTGTTCCCTAGATGTCTGCGTTGTTTCCGCGTTACACCTCTACCCTGTACAACATGTACGTCTGTTTCGTCTTCTGCATCAGATTAAGCGACAAGAGGTCGAAATGCATTGTCTTTTGTCCTGTACTTTGTTCGTCTTTTATTTCCTTGGCGGTAACTAATCTCCTCTCTTTCTAAATTTTACCCCTAGGTAGGCTCAGCATGGTGGTTGAAAAATACCAGTCAGTGAGGAGAAAGGGTTCATGAAAAGAAAGACTACTGAAAGGACGAAGACATGGATGTGAAAAGAACAAACAGGAACAGCAACCACGAGGAGAGAGGAGAGAGAGAGAGAGAGAGAGAGAGAGAGAGAGAGAGAGAGAGAGAGAGAGACATGCTATCTTGTTGACATCCACGTTTTTGAGGAATGAGGGGAAATAACGCAATCTGTAGTCTAAATTCCGACGTGATGGAGATGAAAGAGATTATTAGAGAAAGAATGAAGGCAGAAGGGGGAAAAAAAAGAGAAAAAAAAAAAACAACAACAACAAAAACGGCAAAGGAAAATGGGTGGCAAGTAACAAGGAGGGCAAGGCGGGGAGCGAAAGAAATAACGCACTCACAAGAGACGAAGGAAATGTGTAAAGAACAAGGTGGGCAAGGCGGGAGCGAAAGAAATAACGCACTCACAAGAGACGAAGGAAATGTGTAAAGAACAAGGTGGGCAAGGCGGGAGCGAAAGAAATAACGCACTCAAAAGAGACGAAGGAAATGTGTAAAGGAAGAAAGAAAATAGGATGGCAACGGAAAATATACAACAAAAAGACCCAAAACAAAAACAAAAAGAAGAAAGAAAGAAAGAAAGAAAGGAAGGAAGAAAGAAAGAAAGAAAGAAAAGAAGGAAAAGAAAGAAAAGAAAGAAAGAGAACGAAGACATGACACACAAAAGCAAAACTACAAAAAAAAGACGTTTCCTTTGAAATATACAAGGAAGATGTGTGCCGATATTTGAGTCGATTGTCTTATATCTTACTGGACAAAATGGAAAACGGAGGCAGAGAGAGAGAGAGAGAGAGAGAGAGAGGAGAGAGAGAGAGAGAGAGAGAGAGAGAGAGTGAGGGAAAGAGGAGAGAGAGAGAGAGAGAGAGAGAGACAGAGAGAGAGAGATCCATACAAACAGCAAACCGTGTACTGCTCCAAGGCACACCAAAGGCTCCTAAATACCTATCCCACTTTCAACTACCCCTACTGACCCAAACTGACCACCCATGACCGCTCTTACGATCGTTTCCTAAATGGACAAGCCTGGACACCTGACCCGTCTTTCAGACTATCAGAACGAAAACTGGATTAGATCATCGAAGCTATTGTACCCATCACTCCCCTCCCCTTTCTCTTCCCCCCCCCTCCCCCACTGACCATCCCATTTGTCAAACTAGACAAGCGAAGTAGTGGTCAAGTCAGAGTGAAAGTGACCATATGACCGTGAGAAACTTGTCTGTATCGGGAAGGGAGGTGGGAGTGGGGAGAGGGGGAGGGGAGGGGCAAAGGTGTTCGGTCTCTCGGAAACATTATCAATTGACCGTCTGTCCATCGTAGAACGTTCGGACAATGATGTCCAGCTGGCCAGGCTGGACGGGTCTTATCAGGGATGGACAGTCGGTGGAGTCAGGTAGCTGAACACCTTTCATGGGCGGTCGACCGATAAAGACCGAGTGCTGGCGGTGTTGTCTTTGTCTTCTGTGTTACGTGTGTTTTGTACTGTATTGTTCTGGTAACTGTGTCATCATTTTAACGTCTTTATACAGACAGCATGGTACTGTGTAGTATGGCAAAAGGTAGACATGATATTGTGGTCGCATGATTTTTTTTTTTTTTTTTTTGTTTTTTTTTTTGCAGGCATAGAATTGTAACATGTTGTGTTCTGTTTATTGCACTTCTTGTTATGCTTAACATTTGTCATCGGATCTAAGATTTGACGGAGGAAAGATTTTAACGAAATTCCGCTGTGTTTTCAGAAAATCTGTTTTGTTGAGTTTGTGTTCGTGAATGGTGTACTTTTGTGCTTTGAAAAAAAAAATCCATTCTGAAAATCGACTTGATATTTTATTTTGATTGTTTGACTTTTCGCTCTCATTTTCTTTCTTCCTCTCTTCCTCGCTACCCCCCCCCCCCCCCCCCCCCCCCTCCCGTTTTTTTTTTTTTTAAATTTGTGGGAAGTCATTAAGTATTGATAATACATACAATCTTGTTGTGATTTACATGTTGTGTAATCTTGTGTAATATAGTGTCCTGTGTTACACATTCTACTATCAAGTTGAAGGCACGCGCAGTGCTATGAAACCTCCCAAACATCCTGCTCAGGCAGCCCTCACGTAGACAGCCGACCCACTTGCACACGTGGCCCAAGCAAGCGAAAGCAGTGACTAACATCTGCTGCGTCAATAAGTGGCGGCGCGGCAGGCACCCTAAGCATGGCAGTAGAAGTCCACATCCTTCTACTAACCGAACTGAAGTACACGGCTGTGTTTGGTACTTGTTGGTTTTATCATGCCCATGTTTTCCATAAAGTTATATCGAAGCCAGTGTTCAGGAGAGCATCTTCCCAGATTGCCCTGTTTTTTCTTGTGCATGCTCTCTCTCTCTCTCTCTCTCTCTCTCTCTCTCTCTCTCTCTCTCTTCTCTCTCTCTCTCTCTCTCTCTCTCTCGCTGTTTGTGTGAATGTCTGTCTGTGATGAATTTTATATTTGTCTGTCAATCTGTTTATTTGTGCATAGTTGTTCTTGTATCCGTTCTCTCTCAACCTCCCCCATTCCCTTCCGCCCTCTATCTTCCTCTCTGACACAGCTTCCACTCGTTCCGTCTCTCTCTCTCTCTCTCTCTCTCTCTCTCTCTCTCTCTTCTCTCTCTCTCTCTCTGTGTTTCTTCTCTCTGTCTCTGTGCATGCGTGTGTGCGTGCGTAGTGCGCGCATACGCGCGTGAGCGCGTTTGTATTTTGTGTGTGTATGTGTGTGTATGCGTGTGTTTGTGTGCGCGCGTGCAAGCGCACGCGGACACCTGTGAGTGTGTGTATCTGCGCGCACACTTCTGTTTGCTTACTTTTGTATATGTGTGTGTTTACCCATCGTTACATACTCTGCCAAGAACAGCATCACACGGCTGTTGCTGTGCGGCCTGTGTTTGCACTCTATCACACAAGACGTGCATCTTCAGAAGAACAACACTCAAGGCACCAGTTCCACTGAAGTAGATGGCAGACAATAACATGTCGCCGACTCCGGAATTTGAACCCCCAGACCATAAACACTACGGTTCAAGAGGCAGCCTACTACCCACACGACCACTTGAAATAAAAACTGTATCAGCCAGACGTTTGGAATGTCGCGGCAGAGCTGTGAAAGCACCTGGTCTGAGTTGACCACCACACATACACACAATCCTCTTATGACCCTTCTCGTCGGCTAGGCGATAAACCACGTAATCAAACTCGGCCGCTTAGACAGAGTGGACAGCAGGGAGGGAGGCGTTTGGAAGGAGAGCGAACAGATGGTGCCACACAATGCCCATCTTCTGCACCCACAAACTGTCACCACCACCACCACCACCACCACCCCACCATCCCACCACCCTTGTCTTCCTTCCTCCTCCAGACGTCACGGCGACGACCCGGATGTCAAGAAGCAACATGGCGCCCGGAGATTGATCTGCCTTTGATATAAAAGGTTTCTCATTGAGACAACCCCCCCCCCCCCCGCTTCGTCCCTCCTTCTTCGTCCCCCTCCTGTTTCCCTCCTACCCACCAATCATTCCTTCCACCCCCTCCTTCTCTGTTTGCAGTAGGATATGAAGTAAGGGTCACTGTTCTCTTTGTCTCTTGAGCTTGTGAGCAAATCTAGTTGAGGAACGAACTTTCGATGAATGTACCACCACCTGTGAATGCTGTTTTCTGTCTTAGAAATGTTCTGTCTGACAGGTCCAGCTGGACTGCCCGTCTTTGACGAAACAGGGGGGTGTTGGGTGGCGACTGGGTGAATAATTGGTAAAAAGGTTTCCGAGGGTGAGATCATATTATTCAGCGTACCGTTGAAATGAAGTGTCATCGTAGTCTGTTTTGTGTGTTTTGGTTTGTGGAATTCATTGTTTTCAGAAACATTAATCATCACCGTTTGTTTTTTAAGTTGATGAATTTGATCTTAGCTGAATACAATTTTTTTTCTCCAGAAACTAAATTATTATCCTTTGTTTTTATAACTGATGAATTTGATCTTAGCTGAATCAAATCTTTTTTTTTTTTCAGAACAGAATATTTATCCTTTGTTTTATAACTGATGAAATTGATCTTAGCTGAATGCAGATGTTGGCAGCCAACATTCCACACCTGTGAGCTTCCTACCGATTCCGTACGCAAAGACGGTACAAAAAAGCAGACAAAACAAAACAATAAACAACAATAAAATAAAACACATGTAAACAGAAAACACCCCCCCCCTTCCAAAAAGTAACAACAACAACAACAACAAAGAAACAAACAGCATACTCGAGCTCGACAACAAAAAAAAATCAATCTGATGACTTCACAGTAATAATTAAAAAAATCAAACAGTAGAAATTTGCTGAGTTTGACTACAACATGTTTTTACGCCGCTTATTTGCAAAACATGGCATCTCCCAGGAAAAAAAAGCCCACAGAACCCCCCCCCCCAAAAAAAAAAAAAAAAAAAAACCCAAAAAAAAAACCAGTGGCATTAATAGCATCAACAACAAAACAAACTGACAAACAAAAAACAACAACGACGACGACAAGAAGAAGAAGAAGAAGAAGAAGAAGAAGAAGAAGAACAACAACAACAACAACATTAACAACAACAACAACAAACCACAACATAATATATGGTGTTCTGCGCATGTTGAATCAGAAGAGGCACCAGCGAACACTGCCGAAGTGTCTCACCGGAAAGGCAGTGTCGCTTCTGTCGGGTTACCTCAGGGCACCTGATATTCATGACTCGTTGTCGGACAGTTGACATGAAGCTGTGACATAACGAAGCTAGCTAGATGTGACTGGTTGTGTAGCAGGCATATGGTCGAGGACAAAGAATGGCTTAGAAGATGATCCGAAAGAGAAAAAAAAAGAGAAAACGTAATATCAGTCTTAAGAATGGAATAAAAGTAAATTTATATTTTAGTGTGGACAGTCGTACTGGGAAAACAATTCTTTTTTTTTTCTGTGTGTCAGTCTCTTTCGCAAGTGCTGCAGTTTATATCCCTCACCAGTTTGACGATGTTTTGTTTTTTCCTTTGTGGTTTAATTATATTCATTATGCATTTATCTGAACGCCAGACGATCAGATGGACTGGAATTGGCTGCGAATACAACGCTTTCTGCTTTGAAAACTGAAAAATGGCCGAATATAGGTTTAGTCCACTGTATTCACTGTACTTCCTTTGTCTGTCGAATCAACTTCCTTTGTCTGTCGAATCAACTTCCTTTGTCTGTCAATCAAGTTCAGTGTCGCACTGCGGATATATGGTATCTTTCATACCATGAGCAAGAGTTACGAGTAAAAGATTCAGACAGTTTGAATTCTGCCTGCCTGTTTCTTTCTCTTCTTCTCTTCTCTCTTCTATTCTCTCTCTCTTCTCTTCTCTTCTCTTCTCTTCTCTGTCTCTCTGTCTCTCTCTGTCTCTCTCTCTCTCTCTCTCTCTCTCTCTCTCTCTCTCTCTCTCTCTCGTTTTGATGTATATATATATATATATATATATTATATATATATATATATATATATATATATATATATATATATATATATATATATATATATTTCTTCAATCTAAGACATAAGAGCAAGCTTTGTTTATAATTCAATATTTCTTGCAGTCATTGCAACACCAAGCTGCTCTGTAAGTTGCTGGAACGGTGCGGTACTTATCCTTGGAATTTATTAGTTTGTTGTATTTTAGTCCCTTGCGGATTCATTCCAAGAACTTGCCCTCAGCACTTGTGTCTTAGAGGATATCTTTTTATATTTTCTACTTTTCACAAGAAAATGTAGCTTGTTTTGCTCTTTTATGATTTTCTTTTGCTTCTTAGATGGCACCTTTGGTTGGTTTTTTGAAAACTCAACAAACATACTACGGTATTGCACACCAACCTTTTCTGGGATTGCATTCTTCTTAAAACTGAAAAGGCAGAGGAGTTAAATTACCACTTTCCGCGGTCACTGAGGAGAAACCACCAAGTTTCGAAA
>CM031611.1:84001895-84011895 GCA_018398815.1 Conus ventricosus | reverse complement strand
TTTAACGGTTATTTAACCGATGTACACTTTTGAAACTAGTATTTTAGTCCTCACTGGACTAAAGCCTGTGTACATACCAAATTTCATCCAAATCGGACAATATGTCAAGAATAACGGTTTTTAACGGTCAGATTTTGAAACACTGCATGGAAGTGCCATTTGTGTGTGATGACCTTTCTATATACAAAATTGCATTAAAATCCACCAATATATAAAAAAATAACGGCAAAATAACGGTTTATCGGTTATATAACCGATATACACTTTTAAAACCGGTATTTTAGTCCTCACTGGGCTAAAGCCTGTGTACATACCAAATTTCATCCAAATCGGACAATATGTCAAGAATAACGGTTTTTAACGGTAGATTTTGAAACACTGCATGGAAGTGCCATTGTGTGTGATAACCTTTCTATATACAAAATTCATTAAAACCACCAATATATAAAGAAAATAACGGCAAAATAACGGTTTATCGGTTATATAACCGATATGCACTTTTGAAAACCGGTATTTTAGTCCTCACTGGGCTAAAGCCTGTGTACATATCAAATTTCATCCAAATTGGACAATATGTCAAGAATAACGGTTTTTAACGGTAATTTTGAAACACTAATAGAAGTGCCATTGTGTGTGATAACCTTTGTATATACCAAATTTAATTAAAATCAACCTATATATAAGAAATAACGGCAGAATAACGGTTTTTAACGGTTGTTTAATCCATTTTCAGCATGACATCACTTACATATAAACAGAGGATCCGATTTGTCACAAGATCATCCAAACCGCTAATAAATTGGCCAAGTACTTTCTGAGATATTCCATAAAGAAGAAAAACCGTTACAGGCCGTTACAGCCGTTAGTAACGGCTATAACGGGGCAAACTAAGACATCAGGCATCATCCGTGACCCATAATGAACATGCCTGCTAATTTTCACAAAGATCGGCCAAGTACTTTCGGAGATATTCCATAAAGAAAAAAAACCATTACAGGCCGTTACAGCCGTTAGTAACGGTTGTAACGGTAAACTAAAACGTCGGGCATCATACTTGACCCATAATGAACATTCGTACACATTTTCAGAAAGATCGGCCCAGTAGTTTTGTCTGGAGCGAGTGGAACACATTTTGACCACGGACACACAGACAGACAGACACACAGACAGACACACATACATACAGACAGCATTTCTTCGTTCCCATTCTAAAGTACTCCCTGTTCTATAAGAACTGGGAGTACAAAAAAAAAAAAAAAAAAAAAAAAAACCCAGATGCAAAGCATAATAACGTACCCCCAGTTTATCTTCCTGAAAAACGTCACAATCAAAGACGCATCATAATGTATTTGACGTCACAATCAAGCATGCGTCAAAATGTATTTTGGTCACTGAGATATTTCATAAAGATCGGCCCAGAAGTTTTTGTCTAGAGCGAGTGGAACACATTTTGACCTCGGACAGACAGACAGACACACAGACAGCATTTCTTCGTTCCCATTGTAAAGTACTCCCTGTTCTATAAGAACTGGGAGTACATTTCTAACTTTCTTTCTTTCTTTCTTTCTGCGTACGCAGGCTGATACTCCTGCGGACACTACCTGTATAGACAGGCAGTGGAGTTTTGTGTGCATGACCGTTTTTGAGCATACACAAAAACACTGGAAGTACCTGGAAAAACCTGTCTGTCATTCCAGCAGTGAGTGGGTACCTCATTCAGTTCAGGGAAGTCTAAGGCCGGCTAAGGGGAGGGTTGGACTCTTTCACTTCATCCCTTCTGCAGCCATTAGGCTATGGAAACAATCAATTGTCCTATACTTGTAAGGAGGATGTCTATAGTCTTAAGTGCTCACAAGTGCACGGGCACACCTTGGATAGACAAAGCGGCGGTGAGTAAGAGTAAAAATATCGACAGCTCTTTCAACCAATCAGACGACGTTACTATTTCTAGTGCTCGGGAAATCCAATTATGGCTGTACGTAATGAGAAAAGATGTTTTTTTTTACCTCTGATTCTTAAAGACAACATCTGTCTTATTTGTATGGAAGATGAAGTGGGCTTCAAACGGAAAGGTGCTGCATCTCCGCTCCTTTTCTTTTATAGATGTATGCATGTGTCTAGTTACGCAATTTTGCCGAATTTTGCAATTTCATTTCGATTCCCAGGAAGAGCCATTTGAATTTATATGCTGATGCTTCATTGTGGAGGATGGGAAGAAAACAGGAGAGAGAGAGAGAGAGAGAGAGAGAGAGAGAGAGAGGAGAGAGAGAGAGAGAGAGAGAGAGAGAGAGAGAGAGAGAGAGAGAGAGAGAGAGAGAGGGAGAGGAGAGAGGGAGAAGAGAGAGAGGAGAGAGAGAGAAAGAGAGAGAGAGGAGAGAGAGAGAGAGAGAGAGAGAGAGAGAGAGAGGGAGAGGGAGAAGAGAGAGAGAGAGAGAGAGAGAGAGAGAGAGAGAGAGAGAGAGAGAGAGAGAGAGAGAGAGAGGAGAGAGAGAGAGAGGAGAGAGAGAGAGAGAGAGAGAGAAGAGAGAGAGAGGTGAAGGTGAAGGGGATGGGAAAAGAGAGAGAGGAGAGGAGGGAGAGTCATGGAGAGAGTGAGAGGAGAGAGAGCATAGAGAGGTTGTCAGTTGGAGGATGCAGAAGACAGAGTGAGGGACGTCGGCAGCAGTGCAGGCAGTCTACTGGGTTGCCACATGGCGCCCATGATGACTGACAGACTCCTGGGTTGTTAGAAATACAGGAGAGAGAGAGAGAGAGAGAGAGAGAGAGAGAGAGAGAGAGAGAGAGAGAGAGAGAGAGAGGGAGAGAGAGAGAGAGAGAGAGAGAAAATCGTGGAGTAGGCTGTGTACGGTGTTGCAGGAAATGAGCGTCATGGGTGTAGCTGAGTGTGCAAGTTGGCAAACACTCACAGCCAAACAAAAGAACAGACAAACAGCCAGATAAACAAACAAATAAACAGGGAAAGACAGGAACAAATAAGCAAGAAAAAGAAAACCAACACACCAATAAATCAGATAACAGGCAAACAAACAAAAATGTCTGCCGGAAAATCAGTGCAGCCAAATAAACTATATCTCTTGAAGATTAAGTAAAGCAAACATCAAACTGAAAAGACCAAAAAACAAACAAAACAACAAATACAACCATTTTTTGTTGTTATTTATGACCCCCTCGAACCACAAGAGTCATCCAAGACCTGTAAATCGGCCCAGACAAACGGGGAACCTGGGAAATAGGCAAAGCAAGCGAGCAAGTCGGGCAGCAGTCGAGCATTTTTCACCGAGCCGAATGAATCAATCCATTTCACAAGTGGCTGGAGCATTGACCATTCAGGACAGGCCAGTGGTGGAACGCTGGGTGGGCGACAGAGCACGATTAATGAAGGTTTATCGACATTATCGCGCGCGACGTTATTCTGTGGTTTTCAGAAATGATTCACTGATAAGTAATAAACTGCCTGGAGGTGCTTTTGGTATATTATCATTAACAGTAGCTAAAAAAATGTTCATCTAGAAAGCACTGGTTAACATTCAGTGCTGGCATGAAAGCTGTGCTTGTCCTTTAACATATGTAACCGATTTACCAATACATCAAGTGCTGTTTTTAGAACACACAATATCGGTGTTAATTAAACATGCATCAAAATGTCACGCTTTGTCTAGAACTTGGACTTTGAAGGAAAAAAGCCATCTAATTCATACACCAATATGCACAGGAAAAAAAAATCTACATTTTAAAAAATTCTCACGCCTGATTGTGTGGAATTTAGAGTACTATTCTTTCTTTCCGTTCATTTGTTTTTATACGTTCGTTCTCAGGGACATCAAGTCCGGATAAATGTTCCAGAATGTAACAGACTCCTGCAGGGGGCCAATGGCTTGTCCCTCATCAGCACACCAGCAGACTAGAGTTCGGCTATAAGGCTCTGGAGTGTTAGAAAGTTCTGAAGGAAAAAAAAGACACACACATTACCCCCCTCCCCCTCCCCCCCCCCCCCCACCACACAAGCACTAACGGCATGCACACACACACACACACACACACCACACACACACACACACACCACACACACACACACACACACACCACACACACACACACACACACACACACACGAGAGAGAGAGAGAGAGAGAGAGAGAGAGAGAGAGAGAGAGAGAGAGAGAGAGAGAGAGAGAGAGAGAGAGAGAGAGAGAAGGAGAGAGAGACAGAGACAGAAGAGAGAGAGAAGAGAGAGAGAGAGAGAGAGAGAGAAGAGAGAGAGAGAGAGAGGGGGGGGGGGAGATCAAGCCAAAGAAGAGAATGTGTTCCCATTTATCATTATTACCCATCTAAACTAAGAGAACCTGACATGTGCGCGGCAGATAGGGAGAGAAGGGATGCACAATGAATAAAAAGGACACAGAGTATTGGTCGTTGTCCTAAACTGAACCAAAATAAACAACAACTGAACGACATGACCGTCCCACCTCTGAGACCCAGGCTGGCTGGACCCGAGCTAATAATTGTTTCAATAAATCAAGCAAGGAAGGAGAAAATAAGTGAACAACTAAGGCGGTACCCATCAGAGGCAAACATTGTATGATTTGTTGGCCCCTGACCCCTCCCTCCCAGAATAGCTGACTCTGCTGCAGTTTCAAAACTCCCCCTCACTGTCGAGTTTTCACCCACTTCATGAATACATCTCTGAGATGCTACTCAAACTTCCTGAGCAGGCGTCTGTATCTCTTGGATCTGGTTGCAGCTGGGGTATATTATGGAAGGGAGGGTACGGCACAGTGCACTTAGAGTCTGAGATCAAAACGAAATTCCAGACCATCCTTATCCTCCTGGATGAGTCTGGAAGTCTGTAACCTTTCGTGTCCTGCTCTTGTGGTGATCTCATTTGTGACTTGTCCTCTGAGTCCAAGTGGTCTGCGGTCAAATGGTTAGAGTGTTCAGGTGTGTAGCGATGAGCGTGAGTTCAAACCATGCGTACGCTTTCTGTCCACCCCACATTGAAGAGGTACCTGATTCAATAAAGGAAGGTGAAGGCAGCGGAGAGAGAGGAGAAGCGTTTCGTTTTCCATAATGCTGTGTGCACAACATGGTGCAGCCAGAACATAATTCTAAATGAAAGACACACACATAATTCACGTGCCTCTATGGCTATGCAGCCGGAACACAATTCATGTACCTCAATGGCTATTCAGCCGGAACACAATTCACGTGCCTCTATGGCTGTCAAGCTTTGTTTGGGTCCCTGGTCATCATAGCTTCAACGGCAGAGATGGCTGATCAACTAGCTAATGATGCTACAAAGAATCGTGTAGATTCTTTATTCCTCACACCGATCTCAAACTCAAAGTCCCAGCCTCTCAGAAGAGAACTGGAACCCGCAGCTTATTAACAAACTCTTTCAAATCCATGCACATCTTTAAGGGGTTTTATCATCTGCCACAGGTGACCACGAGGAAGGAACAGTTTTGTGCCGGTCATACACAGGCCACTCTTTTCACATCTACTCATCTTCTTCAAAAGGAAGAGAGGCTCACACCACATGATTGACCCACTTGTGAGGCAAAAGGAGAGAGGCTCACACCATATGATTGACCACCTTGAGGCAAAAGGAAGAGGGGCTCACACCACATGACTGACCATCTGTGAGGTCAAAAGGAAGAGGGCTCACACCATATGATTGACCACTCTGTGAGGCAAAAGGAAGAGGGCTCACACCATATGACTGACCACTACTGTGAGGCAAAAGGAAGAGAGGGCTCACACCATATGATTGACCACTCTGTGAGGAAAAGGCAGAGAGGCTCACACCACATGATTGACAACTCTGTGAGGCAAAAGGAAGAGAGGCTCACACTCATATGATTGACCACACTGTGAAAAGGGAATGCTCATGATTGCACACGTGAGGCAAAGGCAGAGAGGCTCACACCATATGATTGACCACACTGTGAGGTAAAGGAAGAGAGGCTCACACCATATGATTGACCACCGTGTGAGGGTAATATGATGCACCAGGCAAAGGAGGAGAGGTTTACACCATATGATGACCACTCTGTGAGGCAAAAGGCAGAGAGAGGCTCACACCATACGATGACCACTCTGTGAGGCAAAAGGAAGAGAGGCTCACACCATATGACTGACCACTCTGAGAAGGGAGTCCGCCATACTGTTGACACTTGTAGAAAAGGAGTCAGACATAACTTCCACTGCAATCTGTGAAAAACAATAGAGGTCCAATCAGATGCCCCCAGTTAGGCAAAGAATCAGATACACCTTTTCACCATCTGTAAAATTTATGAAGAGAGCAAAAAACAGAGGCCACACCATATATGACCACCCGTGCGGTCGGCTGGCTACACAAACGGAACAGGTCCCCACACCAGAGATATACACTCTGTAGAGGCAGTGCCCTGTGTGGGTCGATCATAACTCCCCTCAAAGCCTCATGATGCTTGCATCGTGCAACGTTAATTACCGAAAGGATTAGGTACACTTTTAAACAACTAAGATTCTTAAGGGAAGAAACTTAAAGTCCAAACCGCCCGTTTGGGTGGGTCGGCTGCCATATACCAGGGTCACCAGGCTAACCATGAAGCTGCCTCTGGTGGATGTTCGGCAGGTGCTAGGGAACAGAACTTACTGCAGTACAACATAGTCTAAGAGAAGGGAAATTATGAAGCCAACACTACGCCTGCTGGTGTGTTAGCCCCGTATTACCAGGTCACCAGACAACCACGAGCTGCCTCTGAAGTCGGAATGTTTCGGCGGAGGCTAGGGGCAGACCTTCTGCAGAGTCACACGCACAGGAGATGACCAGACACTACGCCTCTCACCCATTATGGCTATGAACGCGAGAGAATAGGTCACGATTAGTCTATGGGACTTCTTCCTATGCCTTTGGCAAGTGTGTGTCCAGCCTTTAGTGCTGAGACTCCTTTTCCCCATGTCTTTGGCGAGTGTGTGTCAAGCTTTGGTGCTGACAAGTGTGTGGGGTTTGTCTCTGGATAGACATAGTGGTTATATGCAAGAGTACTGTGACAACTCTTCCTAACAGAGAACATTACTATTTTTGATACTCGGGGAATACGATCATGGCTAAACGTCATTATAAAAAACGATTTCCTTTCTTGATCTTCAGCCTTCAAAACCGATACTTTTTTTCCTTTTTTTCTTTTAAATAAGGCATAGTTGTTCATATTGAAGTAACTTTCAAGTGGAACAAGAGTCCAATTTGTTAAATTTCATCTTGGTTTTGATTTCTCTTACTCATGAAGATGTATGTGTCTATCTAAAGCGATTTTGCTGAATCCTGTACACGTTTTTGTGATTGGTGGGAAGAACTCTTGGAATGAAATTGTTTGGTCCTCTGAATGAGAATGGGAGGGCCACAGAGAGAGAGAGAGAGAGTAGAGAGAGATGAGAGAGAGAGAGAGAGATGAGAGAGGAGAGAGAGAGAGAGGAGAGAGAGAAGAGAGAGAAACAGATGGACGGAGAGAGAGAGAGAGAGAGAGAGAGAGAGAGAGAGAGAGAGAGAGAGAGAGACAGATGGACGGAGAGAGACAGAGAGAGACAGAGAGAGAGAGAGACAGAGAGAGAGAGAGACAGAGAAAGAGAGAGAGAGAGAGAGACAGAGAGAGAGAGAGAGAGAGAGAGAGAGAGAGAGATGATTTGTGGTGATGTGGGGGGTGGAGGTGAGTGTATAGAAGGTGATGGTTGGGGGCGGGAATGCTGAAGTATACACATATCTTAGCAATGAGAGTTGGCTGTAACCGGAAGGCGTGTCCTGCCTGTATTGGGATCAGAGGAAGAATAACATGACTCAGCAGTAGTGCAGTATCTCATCTGACAGGTTGCCACACGGCGACCTAAAGTTGACAGCCCCCTATGACCTAGCGTGCGGGGAAATGGATGTGTTTGTGTATGGTGGAGCAGAGAAATGAGTGACGAGGGAGTACAAATGCAAGACAGGAAGAATGCATCTCAATGAAACAGTCAGAACAATAAACAAAGAAAGGGGAAAAAACAAAAGAAAAACAACAACAAAGAAGCAGGGTAAAATAAGAAAAACAAACACAACAATCAAATCAAACACTACACCTAACAACAAAGAAACAAACAAATCGCCCACAGGAAAATCAGTGCATCTAAATAAACTATGTCCATTAAAAATCAAATTACAGAAAAAAGCTCTAACCCAAAACAAAAGCAAATGATTCAACAAAATACAACAATTCGAGTTATTTACGACCCCCTCGAACCACAAGGGTCTTCCAAGACCTGTAAATCGGCCCAGACAAACGAGGAGCCGGACAAATAGGCAAAGGAAGCGAGCAAGCCAAGCAGCAAGCGTGTATTGTTCACCGAGCCAAATCAATCAATCCATTTCACAAGTCGCTGGAGCTTTGACGATTCAGGACAGGCCAGTGGTGGAACGTTGGGTGGGCGACAGAGCACGATTAATGAAGTTTTATCGCCATTGACATGCGTGACGTTCCCATCATGATTTTAGGCATAACTCAGCGATAAGTAACGAGCCTGGGTCTGGTTTTGTTATGATCATCACTGCAGTAGCGAAAATATGTTAACAAGGGAAACATCTATCAATGTTCATTTCTAAAAGTCTGTTTAGTATATTTCAACTGCAATTTTCCACATTTTGTGAAGTTTGGAGCTATATTATATTATGAAAAATGTTTTTTTTGGGGATTTTTTGGAATTTGTCGGTTTGGAGCTACACCGCACTGCTAAATTTAAGACCGCGCCGTTGGCGACTCTCCAGTAGGCCACAATTTTTTTAACCTCACTTGGCTCTCGGAACAGTTTCAGCTGTAACCTTTGGGTGTTGGCAGCTCTGCAGAAGCTTTCCCACTGTCATGGAATCCACAAGGACAAACGGCAGATTCGTGGTGTGGACTTTGGGCCCACGCCTCTCTCTCACCAGGTCACCGGGGTCTTCCTGGGGATAGGCATGTCTGCTGTTGAGTTAGCGTCGCTGTAAATTGTCTTCTCTTTCATTTGGGAAAAGGACTTGCAGAGGGATCGCAACACCGAAAACCAAACTCTCTGTGCTGCCAGTTACTTGCCTAGCCTTCAAACCAAAAAAGGGCCATTAATGTAACCCATGCCGCTCGGCTTCAGACATTTTTAAAAAGACATGTTTCCAAGTAAAAGAAAGAGTCACACTAAAATTTAAATTTAAACATTAACATCTAAAAATCCGGGGATATTATAATGCACATTCAGCATTTCACAGACTCAAGCCAGGCTCTCGAATAAATTAGCAAGCCACAAAATGGGTACCCACATGGGGAAATAAAAAACCGAAACTCTGTTTTTTTCCACTGGCATTGACTTGGGTGACTTCATATTTCTTCTTTTTCCTATAATTGTCATTTTCCTTTTTTCATTGATCGTCTATTTTACGGTGTGTTTTTCTTATTCTGTCTGCGTTGTCTGTCTTCTCTTTTTTTTTGATACTGTCGGTCTGTCTTCTTCTGTCCTCAGTGTGTGTGTTGTGTGGTGTGTGTGTGTGTGTGGTGTGTGTGTGTGGTGTTGTGTGTGTGTGGGGGTGTGTGCCGCGAGGGTTTCGTGGTATGAATTATGTTACGTAGGTATCCATTTCGTAACTGTTCCCCCTTCTTTATCCGTGTATTTCTCCACCGCTAAAGCAACGGTTTTTCACGCTCAAATTCACTGTGCATCCGCTGGGGCTCAGTATTCGATCAACAGCTCCCTTCCATCGTTGTTGTTTTGGTAATTTTAATCCATTCTTTTCCCTTTTAAAAATAGAGGGTGAGGGTACCGAGTTAAGATTGCTCAACACGCCTGGCATCGATGGGGTGGGTTTTTGTGTGTGTGGTGTGTGTGTGTGTGGTTGGTGTGTGTGTGTGGTGTTTTGGTGTGTGTGTGTCGTGCGCGCGCGCGTGCGTGCGTGCGGCTGCGTGGTGCGTGCTCGTGGTTGTGTTGTGTGGTTTTTGTAAGCGAGCGCGCCTGCGTGCGTGCGT
>CM031611.1:83991524-83994295 GCA_018398815.1 Conus ventricosus | reverse complement strand
TTGAATGTGCTTGGTTGTGGTGTGTGTGTCGGCGTGTGTGTTGTGTGGTGTGGTGGGGGTGTGTGTGTGTTGTGTGTGTGTTGTGTGTGTGTGGTGTGTGTGCGTTGTCTGCGTGCTGCGTGCGTGCTTGCGTACGTCTGCGCGTGCGTGGGTTGCATGCTCCTCTGTGTGTGTGGGGGGGGGGGGGGGGGGGGGGGGGGGGGGCGCGCGCGCGTGCATGTAGAGGGGGTGAAGGTCTGTTTTTTTAGTCCACATAACTATTTCCTGCGCATAGTAATAAATCTTCGTTTTGTGTGTTTGTTTATTTGTTTATTTGGTTGTTTATTTGTTTGTGTGTCATCAAAATTTTGAAAAATAAAATCTCTGAACCTATTTTCCCTCAATTTCCATGACATGTAACTGAACAAGCTCAAAGTTGAGCCCACTATTTCCTGTCCCGTTTGCTTGGTTTGAATTCTGATCGAACTAAAAAAGATCATCACACGTGAAGCCACCACACGAGCAAAGCGTGTGCAGCCACAACCTTTGACCTTTCATGCGAATCGATGAGATTGAGGATGCATGAAGACGATGCTACGAAGTTCCATTCTGTTTGGGAAGGTCATGGCACACGTGAAACTTTACTTTTGCTTTCACAAGTAATTAAATCCTAACGTAAACCAGGCCCGGATATTCAGACACGTGCTGTGCTGCCCATTGCATTTGCGTAGCAATCCCCGGAGACATGAAACTCGACTGTGTGTGGTTCCATCCAGATCTATCGAGGAGCGAAATCGAGCAGAAGAATCCCACAGATGTATTCCTCTGATGAGAAAAGTAATAATAATAATAATTATTATTTAGGGCGCTTAATCTTACATAAAGCCTAAGCGCCTTCAAATACAGAAAAGATTAAAGAAAACATATATGAAACCAACAAGAGAATAAAATTGGCAATAAGTACCATGCACCTACAAACAAGAGTGCATATTAACACTCACTCACGCACGAAGCACGTGCGCGTGCACAACAACACACACACACACAGCACACACACACACACACACACACACACACACACACACACACACACGCACACCACACACACCACACCACACCACACCACACCACACACGGTCCCACACACGTCACAACGACGCGCTCAACAGCCCGCGCCCTCCCCCCCCCCCCCCCCCCCACCCACACACACACACACACACATAACCCACGGACATCTCCCCAAGTCATCATCATAACCCCGACACCGTGGCGGCAGATACGGTCGTAAATTTTATCATACAGATAATCCTAAAATGTTTATTAAAGAACAAGAAGGGTAACTCTTGCTCCCTTGATGAAATGAATACACGCTCACAACTTCAAACGAATGCTGCTTACGACACGCAATCGCCAAGCAGACGTGACAAAGAGAGAGCACACAGAACAACAAGGAGACACCCCCCACCCCCCCCCCCCCCACCCCCCTCAAAAAAGGATGTTCCAAGCTTGCTCATATACCCTGTAGCTCAACCAGATACACGGTTACATGGCTTTGTTTCGTTTTGTTTTCCAGAAAATACGTTTCAACACCAACTATGTTGTGCAGGTGTAATAAACCCTCAGTGGTTGTGACCCAGCAAGGCCCAGTCTCATGGTGACCTTAGTTTCTTTTTCCCACTCCACATCCACACCCCTGGTGAGTTCATGTCAAAATTATCGGTATGGACAAAGTCATTGGAAACGTCCTTGACGGGCATGGAGGTATCCTCCAGAGAAGAACCTACACTCACGCTGGCTCCACAACTGAGAAATAATTGTCCTCTGTTCAGGGTGTGGGGGAGAGGGAGGGGAGGGGGGAGGGGTATGGGGGTGTAGTAGTGGTACCCACCTATACCGAATCAGAACAGGTATGGCTGCACGCCACCAAAAGCGACTGTGAAGTAGGGCAGTCTCTTCCTTCGGTAGGGTTGCCTGTTGTGGATTTGGTGATGGATGGATTGCTCCGCCCCAAGGACTGACAGTGAAGGGTTAGCAACGGGACAAATCTATGTGTAGCTGTGTATTAAGCGGCAGCTGGAAAGGGCGGCGGCATGGCGGCGATGCCACCTGAAGAACATGGAAGAGGAAAATGCAAAAATAGTAATAATAATAATAATAATAACACCACCACCACCACCACCACCAACAACAACAACAAAGAAAATCATTGATTAGTAAACCAGCTGATACCAAGACATGATGCGACATTAAGTAAGCTTTACGACATATGAAGAGAACTCCCCTCCCACTCCGCTACCCCCCTCCCTCCCCCCCCCCCCCCCCCCCCACTCCAACTCTCTTTTCCTCATGCCTTCTCATCACGCCACGCCTGGCCTGTCCTCCGACAACAGAGTGTACACTTACTCTGCTTGACGGCTCCCACGCCAAAACTCAAAGGCAGCTCGCTCCAAGTGTTGAGACGGGAGTAATTGAGATAATATTCCTGCTACCTCACCATCACAAGAGATATGTATGAACTGCGCCAATGCAGTTGATTGTACATCGTCGATTTTATTTCATTTTGCTGCTGATTGACTCTGGTAATACAGTAGTATGGTTCTAACGCACTCGATAAACGATTGCATCTCTCTCTCTCTCTCTCTCTCTCTCTCTCTCTCTCTCCTCTCTCTCTCTCTCTCTCTCTCTCTCTTTTCTCTCTATATATATAAATATATATATATATGTGTGGTGTGTGTGTGTGTGTGTGTGTGTGTGTGTGTGGTGTGTGGTGTGTGTGTGATCAAAGTAGTAAG
>CM031611.1:83984024-83986524 GCA_018398815.1 Conus ventricosus | reverse complement strand
CGCCTCAGAACTACTCAGGATCTCTGTCTCCCTGCTAATTCCTAACTCACAAAGTACTCGCAATAAACTTTCCCACCCTGACATTAACGGTGCTCACAAGGCTGAAAATTGCCGTCCAATCATCAGGGCTCGTTTTCATGGTCACGTGACCTCTGGCCAAAAGCTTCCATGTCTTTTTCTGCTTTTTCCTTCTGCTACAAGGGAGGCGACTGGACCATCAGACCCGCCAACGCCAATTGCCTGCCCCTGCTGCCCAGCCAGCAGTGGCAAATGATGGCCCAATCGCCCGGACTCCGTTGTCATGGTCACGTGACTTTTTTTCCACCAACCGGGGTCCGCGAAGAAAGCTTTCTCTGTAATGTGGTCGCACGCCAAAAGTGCATCAGGACGTGTGTAAATGACATTAGCGTTTTGAGGCATAGCTGTCTGTGATATCAGTTTGGCTAGGTATGGTCATGAAGTCTGCGTGAAAGCCTCGAACTGGAACATAGTATGGTCTTAAAATAAAACCGACATTGAATCCATTGTCAGCTTCCACAGACCATGTCTTGGCCTTAATCTGCCACTAACAAATATTACTTATTTAACAAATTTTACTTATTTAACAACTTTTACTTATTCAAAAAATTTTTACATATTTTGAAAGCTGTCTGTCAAAGAAATCAATCGCAAACTATGAAAGCATGACCTCCACAAACCCGATGTTATATTTCACTCCTTGAATTCAATTCAGATTTGAGTCTCTCTTTACGTCATCTTGGTTTCTCTAAACTGCGCCATCTTTTCCTCGTAATATGTCTGCTTGCAACCCAACTCGCTTGTATCTTTATGCGCATACGACAAACAAACAAAAAGAAGGCAAACCAAATTTCAGACACAATGAAAAGAAAAACTTCTGACAACGGCTTCTGTCTGTCTATTCATACTCAAAACAATTACTCATGCCTGGGTGTTTAGCATTCGTGGTGAAATTTCCTGACAACCCAATAGTCTCTTCGGGCCGCTTGCCGAGCCCTAACGGGTCATTTCGAGGAAGGGGGAAAAGAGCACCGTTTAGGAACCTGCCTGATTTGTGAGCTGAGCCCCAAGCCTGTCATATACGTCACTCAGCTGTTCACTTGACGTGAGAGTAGCTTCCCCTATGTGAGAGAGCGCCAGAGATGGGTGGGGTGGGAGGGAGGTGGGAGCTGGAAATCCCACCCCCACGCCAAGACCAAAACAATTAAACCTGGAAACGTTGTGTAAATCATGTCAATTAATTCGTGCAAACCATGATGCAATTGTCAGTGATGAGTGGTCCTTCGTGCTGGTCATTTCAGACCGGAAATTATATTGGAAAGGGTTGGGGACGGGATGGGGGGGGGGGGGGGGGGGGGGTGGGGGGGGTTGGGGGAGGAGGCTAGGGGAGTGGGTGGGTGGTTGGGGTGGAGGAGAGGTTTTTCGTTGGAGGGGGGAGGGGGGGGGGGGGGGTTAAATATTGGATAATGAATGGGGGTGATGGGATGGGATGGGTGGTTAGTGTCATTGGTTGTGCCGGTGTGGGTAGTTTTGGGGGGATGTTATTGTCATCATTTTCGTGCTCGTCATTGACGCTGTCGGTTTCTGTTATTCCTTAGTACTCTGAATGTGTGTTCGCCACTCCCTGTGCAAGGCCCACCCCCAATCCCTTTTCGGCCCTCTTCTCTCTCTCTCTCTCTCTCATCTCTTCTCTCTCTCCTCCTCTCTCCTCTCCTCTCTCTTTCTCTCTCTCTCTCTTTTCCTCTCTTGTCTGCTCTGTTCTATGTGCTGTTATCTGTTGTCCCTATCTTTCTCACTTTTGTCTGTTGTCTGTCTGTCCTGTCTGTCTTCTGTCTGTCTGTTTGACATGTCTCTGTCACTATCTCTATCTCTGTACCTCTCCTCCTCTCTCTCTCTCTCTCTCTCTCTCTCTTCTCTATCTCATTTTCTCTTGTCCCTTCTACTCTCTTCTCTTTTCTGTCTTCTGTCTGTCTGTCTTCTGTCTGTCTGCTTCCTCTCACTTCTCTCTCTCTCCTCTCTCTCTCTCTCTCTCTCTCTCTCTCTCTCTCTCCGTTCCACACATCGACGTCTCCACACCACACACACTACCACACACCTCACTACACCACACACACCCACTCACTCTCACTCACCACTCTCAGACCACTCTCCGTCACACGCCCAGACTGTAATCCTTATTTTGTAAATTGGAGTGCCCCAAAACCACTGTCAATGATAACATCCCAGGACGTCATAGTCGGCAGCAGCCGCTGTGATTGTATACTATGCCAGTACAACACCATCTGTGTAGCCCTCTCACCCTGTACCCTGACTACACCCCTCCACCCACCCTAAAATTTTTACATGACTGGGTTTACCCAGCTCTCGTCCCCCCTCGTCATCTTCCCAATGCCTGCGATTCCACTCCTAACGTGCCCCCCCCCCCCCCCCCCTCTCTCTCTCTTCTCCTCTCCACTCCCCTCTTCATCCTCATCTCTCTCTA